>JAHKKF010519534.1:4626-38993 GCA_019740295.1 Labeo calbasu | reverse complement strand
TTGGCTATTGTTACAAATATACCAGTGCTACTTATGACTAATTTTGTGTTCCAGGGTCACAAATATAATGTAATATTGCTAATTCATGTTAATATCCACCATACAACATGCATTTTTTGACCCCATCCCCCCACTTTTTTTAGGAAGACCAAAAATGACATGCCATTGATCTGAATTGATCTAAAATTCCTAATACTGTTTTGCTCAATGTTTCAGTGCTGTTGTTGAGAAATACTTACTAGAGAAATGCCGCCTAGTGTCCAGAGGAAAAACTGAAAGGTAAAAAAAAAAAGGAAAAAACGTTACCTACATCCATGTTACATTTTTTTAATTAAATGCATTGAAGATTTATCAAAACATGTATTTCGTGTCTGTTTGTTATCTGACCTTCAGGAATTACCATGTTTTTTACTACCTTTTGATTGGGGCCTCAGACGAAGAGAAAGATGAATTCAAGCTCCTGCTTCCTGAAGACTACCACTACCTCAAAGAAGTAACTCTCAGAACAGTCTTCACAGAGAATCAGTGTTCTCTAATAAAGCCATTTTAGTTTCAATTAGTGTTTGTGATGCTCTCGATTGTCTTTTGGGCAATAATAAGATGAAACAAGCAAATGGAGCCTTCTGCTTAAGATTAAATTCTTCCAGAATTACATTTCCTGGGCTGTCCTGCCCATTTTATTTATATAGTGATTAATTTATACTTAACTGTATGTCAACAATTGTGGTCCCTTAATTCTTTACTTCTCTGACCGTCACAGGAAATCCCAATTTCGGAGGATCAAGCAGAAATGAAACATGAATTCAGGAGACTTCATCAGGCCATGGAGATGGTCGGTTTTCTGCCTCCAACCAAAAAGCAGTAAGTGAAATTTAGCAATTTTAAAATGTAAAATGGTTATTTTAGAACAAAATTATTGTTTTTTATAATTATATTGGCTTTGGTGTAGGGCTGCACAATTAATCGAATTTCTAATCGTGATTACAATTACAGATGCCACAATTATCGTTCAAAGGCACAATTACAAAAAAAAGAATCCACTTACATTATTCTGCTTTCTTAAGATGTGTGTGTGTGTGTGTGTGTGTGTGTGTGTGTGTGTGTGTGAGTGAGTGAGTGAGTGAGAGAGAGTGTGTGTGTGTGTGTGTGTGTGTGTGTGTGTGTATTTTTCTTACAGGTTATCTTAAGGTTTTTTCTCATTGTTTTAATTTTTACATTTTTACTTTAATTTATATTTAAAGAAGAATCTATATATAAAAATGTGAGATGCATGGTATAAAGCTATTCAAAACGTCATTCAATGTAAATTGTGATAATCGTAATTAAAAATTGCAATTACAATTTCAAGGGAATAATCGACAGTTACGATTTTTGTCATAATCGAGCAATTTTTAAATATATTAAATCTAAAATTAATGTAAATGAAATAATCTTATTAATTACCATCCCCAAATTAAGTGCAGTCATCTCAGAGGTTAAATAAATTATAATGTTTATAATGAAAACAAACCACATTTGTGGTTTATGCCTAATCTGTAATATTTATTTAGCCCTCTTAAAACCATTATGTTTACACAATTACCAGTAAACAGTGGATATCTAAGTATACAGAATACATCAGTGTAAATAAGATTTATGATGTTTAATTGGGTTTGTCCTAGAGGGAAAGTCACATTGCAGAAAATTTACCAGCTGCTTCCGTGACTAACAAATGAAGAATTCTCCTCTGGTACAAGTCTGTGCTTGTCACAAAGGGGAAAATATATCAACTCCTTCAATATACAATGTGTTCTTTTGCCATGACGATATAATTCAAAACTGCAACGTCAGACCTGACACATTTAAATCATATGAGCTGTCTTCCAAGCAAATGTTTTCGTATTCAAATGTTCTTTCTATATAATTCTGGCAGCTAATAAGTGTTAGAAACATAATTATTCAGACAAAATAGGAATGTGTTAAGTTATTAAAGATCTGTTCCCATGTCTCATTCACATTCACATATTTTTTTGGACAAGCAATTCTTTGAGGCACCTTGTTAATTGATTGATGGTCTTTTTCAGGATATTCTCTGTACTCTCTGCCATTCTGTATCTGGGAAATGTGACGTATAAGCCAAAAGATGCTGGCGAGGGGCTTAAAGTTGGGCCAGATCATGTCCTTTCTGCTATCTCTGACCTTCTCAAGGTACCACTGGCCACAAGAGGCTGAACTTCTGTCCCTCCTATGGGTTCACAGTTTTTCTATTCATTGTGATATACCACACAGAAATACTTTAAATAGTAAAAGTCTACGGTAAACCTCACCCCCCCACCCCAGTTCTTTGGAAATATGTGCAATACTAATTTTACAGCTAATTTTATGGGTCACCACAACTACATAGCAAAAAAATACCATCATCATCACTAACCGAAACCCAAACATGTATTGACATGTCATATTCAATGCATATTGTACAATCAAAAAAACCTTTGATAATTTAGATTGAACTAATTGGATCATGATTTTTTTAGAGGACTTTTAGATGCTTGGCTTTCCGATTTTGCAATCGGAAGTCTGTTAGATCAGGTGACAGATTTCTGACATTCTCTGTTTGAATGCTTCTTTTTATATCATTCCTGTTCAATTACAGGTTAAAGTGGAGCTGCTTGTGGAAGCATTGACTACAAGGAAAGCAATGACTGCTAATGACAGGCTGATTCTACCTTATAGCCTCAATGAGGTATTATGTGTTATGTGGTACACATATTGACATTTGCCTACTCTGTACCACCCATTCATTTATTAGTCATGTGTTAAATGCATATCTGTCATACTTTATGTGTGAAGTCAGCTGTTTGAAGAGGCTGCTCTATCCTCTCCATTTGTCTTCTAAAAATCTGCTGATCTCATACTGAAACTCTTATCTTCAGGCCATCACTGCTAGAGACTCTATGGCCAAGTCTTTGTACAGTGCCCTTTTCGATTGGATTGTCTTGCGAATCAACCATGCTCTACTCAACAAGAGAGACTTGGAAGAGTCTGTCCCGGTATGAATCCTTTTAATATATTTGTTTATAACATATCCAATTTATATGGAAGGACTTGACTTAATTCATTCAGTTGAAATGGCAAACTGAAAGCATCTGCTTTGATATTGTATTTTTTAAAATATCCTCTTCCTCATAGTGCTTATCTATTGGCGTCCTGGACATTTTTGGATTTGAAGATTTCAAGACGAACAGCTTCGAACAGTTCTGCATTAACTATGCCAATGAACAACTACAGTATTACTGCAATCAGCACATATTTACTCTTGAACAAGTGAGTTCTGATATCTAAGTTGTCGTTTGATTGACGTTTCCTCTAATTGTGGTGGACGGGAATTTCTGCAGCAGAAACCTCATGCTTGCATTGTGTTTTAGGAAGAGTACATGGCAGAAGGAATCACATGGCACAATATTGACTACCCTGACAACATTGGCTGCATCAGTCTCTTCAGCAAAAAACCCACTGGGCTGTTTTTTCTGCTGGATGAGGAGAGCAAGTGAGTTCAGTCTCATTAAAGGATAAGTTCACTTCCAGAACAAAAAATTGCAGATAATTTACTCACCCCCTTGTCAGATGTTCGTGTCTTTCTTTCTTCATAAACAAATTGTTTTTGAAGAAAACGTTTCAGGAATGTTCTCCATATAGTGGACTTCAATGGTGCCCGCGAGTTTGAACTTCCAAAATGCAGATTAAATGCAGCTTCAAATGGCTCTAAATGATCCCAGCCAAGGAAGAAGGGTCTTATCTAGCAAAACGATTGGTTATTTTCTAAAAAAAATTAAAATTTTAATGCGTTTTAACCTCAAATGCTAATCTTGTCTAGCTCTGTGTGAACTCTGTGTATTCCGTCTCAAGACAGTTAGGGTATGTCGAAAAACTCCCATCTTATTTTCTCCTCTAACTTCAAAATCGCCCTACATCGCTGCAGAAGTACCAACCCAGTGTTTACAAAGTGAACATGCAAAGAAGATCAAACGCTCTTTACAAAAAAAGGTAAAACAGTGATGTAGGATGATTTTAAAGTTGGAGGAGAAAATGAGATGGCAGTTTTTCATACCCTAACTGTCTTGACCAATTGTTTCGCTAGGTAAGACCCTTCCTCCTTGGCTGGGATTGTTTAGAGCCCTTTGAAGCTGCATTTAAACTGCATTTTGGAAGTTCAAACTCACGGCCACCATAGAAGTCCACTATAAGGAGAACATTGCTGAAACATTTTCCTCAAAAAACAATTTCTTTGCAACTGAAGAAAGACAGTCTGAAAATCTTGGATGACAAGGGGTTGAGTAAATTATCTGTAAATTTTTGTTCTGGAAGTGAACTTCTTGGAAGTGTGGCTTTTTATTACTACTGTATATGTTGTTATATTTTGCAGTTGCTTAGGTTTTACAGTGGATTAGTTCTTTTATTTAAACATTTCGAACCAACTTTGCAACAGTGACTAAGAGAATATTAGTTCCTCTTAATGAAATAAATTATCCTTTTTAAGATTTAGTTTTTTCAAACACATGCAAAAAAACATTTAGTTATATATTAAATATTGTTAAAAGCATGTGTGCGCTTTGGAAAAGGTATATAATCTGCTGGTATATAAAGGTATATAATCTGTTGATCCACCACTTTACGTATTTATGAATAGTACAGAATGTGACTTGTTGAAGGATTAGTTCACTCCAGTATTAAAATGTCCTAATAATTTACTCACCCCTATGTCACCCAAGATGTTCATGTCTGTCTTTCTTCAATCGAAAAGAAATAAAGGTTTTTGAGGAAAACATTCCAGGATTTCTCTCCATATAGTGGACTTCAATGGAGATTAGCAGGCTGAAAGTTCAAATTGCAATATCAGTGAAGCTTCAAAGGGCTCTACACAAACCCAGCCAAGAAATAAGGGTTTGTGTTGCGACACGGTAGGTCATTTTCTAAAAAAAAGAAAAATGTCTATACTTTTTAACCACAAATGCTTGAGACGAGTATTTGTGTTTTTTTGTTTGTTTTTTTTTTTAGAAAATGACTTGTTTTGTTAGTTAAGGCTCTTATTCCTCAGCTGGGATCATGTAGATCCCTTTGAAGCTGCATTAAAACTGCAATTTGGAACTTCAGCCTGCTAAAATCCATTGAAGTCCACTGTATGGAGAAAAATCCTGAAATGTTTTCCTCAAAAACCTTTCTTTTCAACTGAAGAAACATCTTGGATAACATCTGAGTCTTAAAATGTAAAGTAATCCTTTAAGCCGATCTCTTGTTATGAGGTTTCCAGTAGTTAATAATATTCTGTGTTATTCCTTCTCTAGTTTTCCACAAGCCACAGATAGCACTCTACTAGAGAAGTTTAAGCAGCAGCACCAGGACAACCCGTTCTTTGTGCAGACCCCAGTGCGGGAACCAGCTTTTGTTATCCGGCATTTTGCCGGCAAGGTCAAATACCAGATAAAGGTAAAGGAATTGTCCCTGAAACGTTTTTTCCCTTTGCACAAATATTTGGAGTGTAGTTGTGAAACAAAATGTCTATGGTGGGAAAACAATATTGAACACCGTTTGGGATGTCTCTGCCCTGTAGGACTTCAGAGAGAAGAACACAGACCACATGAGGCCGGATATTGTTGCCTTGCTTCGTAGTAGTGAGTGCAGTTACCTCCGTCAGCTGATCGGGACTAATCCAGTGGCTGTGTTCAGGTGGGGCATCCTTAGGGCCACGATACGCACGCTGGCTGTGTTTAACGAGGCCGGACGAAGCTGGGCGCAAAAACATCCAGGTAACATCTATGCGATCTGCTAACACCTTTTAACTTACAGCTTGGGGAAGTGGATTACCATTGATTTTAACAGGTTTGTTTCCATATCAGATCAGATCAGGCGATACTCCAGACGCTCTCTTGGGGAAATGAGGAGACCCAGCACTGTGGTAGAGAGGCTAAAGAGGTAAATGGACTGGATCAGTTTCTATAGATGTGTGGCTTCTTGATGGAGCAGTGAATTTATGGCGACAGTGTATGTTTTTATGTAGAAATAGCCATTTAACTGCTTATGAATGCATTTTGGTTCCTACAGCCAGAAGTCTTTGATTGAGTTTTCTTTCGATCGCTCTGAAGAGGGTCCACTCGAAGCATTTGAGGACATTTTTGCATCTTTCGAAAATAAGAAGTAAGTTCACCATCACTCAAGAATCTTTATACCAGACATCAGTTCTTCTACATCTGATGATTTCCTTCTGTGAATTAAGAGTCAAATTTCCTTTCTACTGAATGCATGTACTGTAAAATGGGTGTTTGGACTGACTAACTTCTGTCTTTATTTTATTGTGTTTGTTGTATTTATCTCCTTTCTAATCTTTTCTGATTTGGGGTTGGGTTCAATCAGGGAATTGCATGCCAAAGTCCTCCAATCCCTTAAGCAGTTTGGTGGTGAAGTTCCTCAAAAGTTGCGTCTATCCACAATTTCTGTGAGGAAGTCTCGTCTCTTCACTCAGTGAGTGGGCCACGTGTTCTGTGACCATCTGTCTGTGGCGGCACCACTGTTTTCTGTTTCAGCTTGTGCTTAAATGTCATTTAATTTGAAAACAATCAAACGGAATATTCTGTTCTTTGTTTTTTCTCTTCAAAATCTTAATATTTTCTATCAAAATATTAACTGTATCTTACTACTTTCTAGGAGGAGCAGGCCAAACAGACACAAGCAGCTAATTCCTAAGGTAAATGCGTTGATCAAAACTTGTTGTTGTAGTGGATTTGCTATAGCAACTTTATGAGGTACCATCTAGGATGCTATTTTTAACTGTATTGAAGGAGTGACCATGTACGCTTGATACTTGTTGGCTGTCCAGCTCATTGAGTAACAAAAAATGAAAAATAAATTTTACTATTCAAAGTCACACATAGTCACAATTTATATTTGACTACAAAGCTAATGTTAGGTACTTCAGAAACACACACTCACAAACACACAGATAATGGCTGCTCAATATGCAGCTTTCCCATCATTTGCCATGCCCATTTTCCACAAGTTGATATGTTTCTTTAGGGTCTTAATGAAAAGTCTATAATATATTTGGTTAAAAATTCTCAATGGTTGTGTAAAACAACACCCTTTTTACCTTGCCAAAATCAGCTCTGCAAAAATCATCTCATTCTGGTCAAGGCTGCTTTAAATGCAAATGAGCTCTGCTTGCCCCGCCCCTCTATTCTCTCTGTGGAGGGACGAGCCTGTTTACTTTAGCCGCGTTTAACTTGCTAACTAGCACATTATTAGGAAAGGCGATCGCAAAGATTCATAAAAAATACTTGTACTCACTTCTGCTGTAAGTGAAGCTGGAACATGAATGATTTGCGCAAACTTAGACGAATATATGTAGATTGGGAAGCGCGTTCCCTTCACGAACAAACGTAATTTACTGCATCTTCAGCGGCTCAGATGTCGGGAGTAAATGACGACCACTACGTTCATTATTACATCCAGCAACACAACACCTCAGTCGCTCAAGTTGCTGTTACAGCTGATCTGAGGTAAAACGGTCATGTCAGTAGAAACGTAATAGAAAACAAAGAATTTGGTAAGAAATAAAAATGAATTTGAGAAAAAAACATTTCATAGGGCCTCAAAAATGTCATTTTTGTAAAATTTTTAATAAATTGCTGTTAATTGGTGTAAGTTTCATGATTTCAATTAATCAGACATGCTTTTTGATTAACATGTTTTAATTTAACCATTAAAACAGAGTTTTATTAAAAAATAAAATTGATTTCTTGGGGCCCTAGCATTATGAGAAATAGATTCAGTTGAGGTATATCCAAAGTTGTACATGCTGAAAATGTATATGTCTAATTTTTTACTGTGCAATATATGTGCATGATTTTATATAAGAGATTGCACTAAATGTTATTCTGTTGTTTTCTGTACAGAATCTCATAGATTCACACTCTCTGAAGTTCATTATGGGCCTGACGCAGCACAACCGGGCGAACAGGTCCCTGCTCCATCTGCACACCAAGAAAAAACCTCCGAGCATCAGCGCTCAGTTCCAGGTTTAATATCATTATTATCTTAGTGTGGAAAGCATACACTCCTTCGTCATAGATCGGTTTGTTCCATCTCTGTGTGAAAGCCTCCTTTGTGGTAGTTGTAAATGAGATAAAAGGTTCAGACCCCCAAAGCTGTGGGGAGGTTTTGATATAATTTGCAGGGGTTTAATGGATGCTGATGGACAAATCAATGAGTCACATGCTTTCATGTCTTATACTGTCCAGGCATCTTTAAGCAAGCTGTTGGAAACCCTGAGGAAAGCAGAACCGTTCTTTGTGCGCTGTATCAGATCAAATGGTGAAAAGGTATGGTGAAGAGCTGTTGTAATTTTAGCGATTCATCCCATTTTTGTGTATTGGGTCAAGGATCATTGCTCTTTATGTATGTTGGTGAATGTTTACAGAGGGAAATGCACTTTGATGATGCTCTAGTGCTTCAGCAGCTGAGGTACACAGGCATGCTACAGACGGTTCGCATAAGGAGGTCTGGGTATGGAGCCAAATTCACCTTCAAGGTAATGTAACGGACTGTTTTTAATTAATGCTTATTAATTAGGCCTGTCAACTTAAGTCATTTTTAAGTAATTGGTTAAATAACCAATTTGTTTGTACCCCTTGACCCTTGCATAAATTTGCTACTGTAGCATTTAATGTCAGTAAAAAAGAGAGGATTAAAAACATTAAAAAGCGACAGATTAACAAACGGCTACAAAGTGGTTTGCGGTGGACTGTATGCCAGTAATAGGCGTATATTGATTTTTTTTAAATGTCTATTCAATGCTTTACTCATCTGCTAAAATGTTCTTGGTTTCATTTTCATGTGAGGAAAATGTCCTCTCTGCAAATGTTGATGTTTGCAATTTTTGGTTAATTTAATGGGTATTTGTTAAATTGATCATGAAAGAAACAGTTCACCCAACAATGAAAATTTGCTGAAAAATTTACTCACCTTTAGACCATCCAAGATGTGGATGAGTTTGTTTCACTATAGGAACAGATCTTGAGTAATTTAGCATTTCATCACTTGCTCGCCAATGGATCTTATGCAGTAAATGGGTGCCGTCAGAATGAGAGTCCAAACAGCTGATTAAAACAACTAATTGATGCAACCGCTAAAAGCTGTGTGTTTGTAATAAACAAATCCTTCATTAAGACGTTTTCAACTTGAAATAGTTGCTTCAGGCTAAAATATCCTCTGTCCATAATACTGCTTTCTCCAGTAAAAAAGTTGTTTTGTCTGAATCAGGTGAGAAATATACACAGATCAAGCTCTGTTTTTAAGTGAAAACAGTCCAAAGCAGTTCTAAATAAAAATGTCAAAGGATTTTGATATAAGAGGACTTTTTCAGGGGAGTGAGCGTAATTATGTATTAGGGCTGTTAAACGATTAATCACATTTAATCGCATACAAAATAAAAGTTTGAGTTTGCCTAATATATATGTGTGTGTGTGTATATATATATATATATATATATATATATATATATATATATATATATATATTAATTTGTGTGTGTTTATATATACGTAATAATTACATACAGTACACACATATATATTAGGCAAGCTCAAACTTTTATTTAGTATGCAATTAATCACGATTAATCATTTGACAGCCCTATTATGTATTATGGATGCACATTTTGCTTGTCATTCTGACGGCACCCATTCACTGCAGAGGATCCATTGGTAAGCAAGTGATGTAATGCTAAATTTCTCCAAATATATTTTCCAATCAAGAAACAAACTCATCTACATCTTGAATGCCCTGAGGGTGAGTACATTTTCAGCAAATTAACATTTTTGAGTGAACTATTCCTTTAACATTACTTTGAAATAATACATTTTGTAACCATGAATGCAAATGTACTTCACAATTTCCTTTATACTGATGTGTTTTATTTTACAATGTCACCACAGGAGTTTACAGATCAGTTCAGAGTGCTGCTGCCAAAGGAAAGGTCAACACCTCAACAGGATATCACTAACCTGCTGACCAAAATGGGATTACCCAGCTCTAGTTTTCAGATTGGCCGAACCAAGGTTTATTTCACTTTCATTCTTCATTAAGGAAATACACACAATCTGGATTTTGTCATTCAGATCAGTTTTCAACTTTTCATTTAACCATCAATCTATGTGCACAGGTGTTCTTGAAAGAGTCGGAAAGACAAATACTTCAAGAAGCCCTTCATAAAGAAGTGATGAGGCGCATCATCATCCTGCAGAGATGGTTTCGTGCCTGTTTGATGAGGAAGCAATATCTGCGTAAGAGGGAAGGAATTATAACCATACAGGTACAATTCATTTGGTAATAGCCAAGTAATATTCTAACCTTTAAATAAACATAATACTTCCCTTATATATATATATATATATATATATATAATTTTTTTTTTATTAATTAGCTAATAATTTATTTAGCAAGGACACATTAAATTAATCAAATATGTCACAAAAGGCTTCCACTTGTCATTTGAACTTTGTTTTTGCACAAAAACAATGAAACAGCACAACTGTTTTCAACATTGATAATAATCAGCATATTAGAATGATGACAGTAAAGACTAGATAAATGACTGCTGAAAATTCAGCTTTGCATCACAAGGATACATTACATTTTAAAGCCGAAAACTGCAATAATATTTAACAATATTACTGGTATTACTGCATGTTTGATAAATGCCTCCTTGGTGAACATAAGAGACTTCTTTCAAAAACATAAACTCTTACCGTCACAAACTTTTAAACAGTTGTGTGTTTTTTTTTTCTTTTTTTCTTTTTTTTTAAATTTAGTCTTTCTTTTTGCTTTAAATGGATAGTTCACCCAAAAATGAAAATTCTGTCATTAATTGCTACCCTCATGTCGTTCCAAACCCGTAAGACCTTCTTTCATCTTTGCAACACAAATTAAGATATTCTGATGAAATCCAAGAGCTTTCTGACCCTGCATAGACAGCAGTGAAACTACTACGTTCAAGGCCCAGAAAGGTAGTAAGGATGTTACAATAGTCCATGTGACATCAGTGGTTCAGCGTTAATTTTGTGAAGCTACGAGAATACTGTTTGTGTGCAAAGAAAACAAAAATAACGACTTTAATCAACAATTTCTTCTCTTCCGTTCCAGCCGTTCTCGTTTCACAAAATTAAGGTTGAACCACTCATGTCGCATGGACTATTTTAACGATGTCCCTACTACTTCTCTGGGTTTTGAATGTGTCAGTTGTATTGTTGTCTATGCAGGGTCAGAAAGCTCTTGGATTTTATCAAAAATATCTTAATTTGTGTTCAGAAAATGAACGAAGGTCTTACGGTTTGGGATCGACGTGAGTTAATAATAACAGAAATTAAATTTTTGGGTGAAATATCACTTTGAACAAACTAACAGGATTTAAGACTCATCATGAGGTTGAAGCGGTTTGTGGACCTGGTTGGGAAACACTGCAATAAAAGATAATGTACTCTCTCGTCCCTTAGCGATCGTGGCGTTATTTGCGTGAGACCTACCGATGCAGAGCAGCTATTGTGATCCAGACTGCATGGCGAAGGTCCAAGGAGAGAGAGGAATATCTCAAGCGTCGAGAAAAACTCAAAGGGCAGACGTAAGTCCAAGTTTGCTTTAAGTGTTTTTTTACTTGTTGGTAAAACAATATTAGTCATTTTGGTCTTTCTTTCAGATCTCAGACAGAGCTGGCCCAAGTAAACAAGACTGAAGAAAAGAGACCAAGTCAGCCAAAGCCATTGCGTCCACTGCCTGATGAATCCTGCACACCTGATCGAAAGAAGAATGAGGAACTGAGGCCACAGTTAAACACGGAGACCAAACCTAAGGTCTCAGTACAGCCTGCTAAAATCACAAAGCAACTCAGCATTAGTGAGGACAAGCCCGTTCAAGATGATAAAGGCAGGACTGGGAAAAAGGAAAGACAGCCGTCTCCTGGGGGTTTTCCTCGGCCTGTGTCGCTTCCACTGAACATGAGCCAAAGTGGTTCAGATGAAACTCAAAATGTTGTACATCTACAACGCCACAACAGGACAACCAGGTTGAAGGAGAAGCCTGAGAAATGGAAGGAGATTAGTAGTGAAGCACCACATATGGAGAACATTAGTGCTCAAATACTACGAATTCAGAGTGCTCGAAAATCACATTTAAGGTGAGACTTTTGTTTTGTTTCTTTAAATTATGTCTTACAAGTAACATTTTGTTGCTTTTCTTTATTTTGTATATTGACTCTCTGGAATGCTTAATTCTGATTGGTCATTCTGTAATCAATTATTTTGTATAACCACTAAACTTTGACTGTTGTACTTGAAAATATCATCAATTATTTTTACTTATTTACAGTTGAGCTAAAAGTTTACATACACCTTGCAGAATCTGCAAAATGTTAATTATTTGACTAAAATAAGAGGGATCATATAAAATGCATGTTATTTTTTTATTTAGTACTGACCTGAATAAATTTCTAATTAAATTTATAATAATTACCCTGTTCAAAAGTTGACATACGCTTGATTCTTAATACTGTTTTTGTGTATTTGAACCCTTTCTAACAATGACTGTATGATTTTGAGATCCATCTTTTCACACTGAGGACAGCTGAGGGACTCATATGTGACTATTACAGAAGGTTCAAACGCTCAGTGATGCGCCAGAAGGAAAAACGATCCATTTAAGGGGGTGTAAACTTTTTAAATTTGAAGATCAGGGTAAATTTAACTTATTTTGTCTTCTGGGAAACATGTAAGTATCTTCTGTAGCTTGTGAAGGGCAGTACTAAATGGAAAAAAAAAGATATTTAGGCAAAAGAAGAAAAATGTACACATCTTTATTCTGCTCAAAAGTTTACACCCCTGGCTTTTAATGCATCATTTTTTCCATCAGGAGCATCAGTGAGCGTTTGCACCTTCTGTAGTAGTTGCATATGAGTCCCTCAGTTGTCTTTAGTGTGAAAAGATGGATCTCAAAATCATATAGTCATTGTTAGAAAGGGTTCAAATACACAAAAATGCTGGAAACCGGAAGAATTTGTGGGACCTAAAGGATTTTTCTGAAGAACAGCAGGCAGTTTAACTGTTCAGGACAAACAACTCATGAACAACTATCACTAAAAAAAAAACAGCTGTGGATCATTCAGGTAACAACACAGTATTAAGAATCTTTTGAACGGGGTAATTTTTCTAAATTCAACTATTATTTTCTTTTGTGGACTATATGTAAACGTCTTTTATGTGAAATATCTTATTCAGGTCAGTACTAAATGAAAAATAGCATACATTTTAAGTAAACCCATGACCTTAAACTGTACTTGTTTGTATGTCTTGATAGGAAATGTGGCATTTCCCAGTCCCTGGATAATGTGTCCAGAATAAGTTCTTCAGAGTCAGACAGCTCAGCCTCATCATCCAGAAATGAGGTACTGTTTAAAAACTAGTTATAGTCTGTCTGTTAAATCAAAAATGTTGTGAGAGCTCCAAAAAATGACTCATTTTTGTCTCGTCCCTCAAAACAGATGTACACAAAACATACACTACCATTCAAACGTTTTGGTTAAGTAAGATTTTTTTTTTAATTTTTTTTAAAGAACGAAATTCATTAAAGACATTTATAATGTTACAAAAGTTTCTTTTAAAAGAAGCTGTTCTTTTAAACTTTCTATTCATCAAAGAATCCTGAAAAGAAGAAAATACATACAGAGTACATATAGAATACATAGAAAAAAATACAGATTTCTGAAGGATCATGGATCAGGCTGGAGTAATGGCTGCTGAAAATTCAGCTTTGCTATCACAGGAATAAATTACTTCGTCCAAAAACATTTTATAAGTCTTACCAACCACAAATCTCTGAACGGTAGTGTATGTTGAAAGAATTTCAACTGTACTGATTATTTTAGAGTGTTTATGGATAATTAGATTAGCAGGTACAGGTTACGTTTATTTTTCCTCATCTAAACCGGTTCACGTATCATAGGTTACGGTTCACAACCGTAAGCGCATCAGACACAAGCGCCGGCTAGCACGTCCCCGCAGCGGACTGAAGTTGGATCATTCGGATTTAAGCGATATGGAGTACTGGAGTTTTCCCCTTCCTCCAATAAGTCCCATCACTCCCAACCAGTCCGGTATCAGCGTGGTACCGCAGATTGTGGTAAAAGACTGACCTAGTTACAAAGGGACCATTAAAGCTGTTGGGTTCTTGCTTTTGCACGCAACAGCTAACATACCATGAGAACCTTTCTTTGGAAACCAGGCCGATCCTGTTCTTGGATGTCTCTGACTGGAAGCTGGTTTCTGACCTTTTTTGTTGCATTGTACATCGTACACACACAGAGACTGCAGTTAGGTGTGCTAATGAGTGAATATAGCAAAAAGTTGAGTTGCAGATGTTTGACTCTATATAAGCACATTCTGTCTTATATTAATGTTATATTAACTTATTGTAACACTCACTTACTCAAAATGGACTTCAAGTTTCAACAGCTCCAGTATCTGCTTTGTGAGGTTTTAGTTTCTTATTTATTTAATTGTTTACCACAGATCTCACACTGGTACATACTGCAGCTCTTAAGAGCTTTGCTAACTAATTTAACAGTCATTTTCATTCATTTACTAATAATTATCAGGCGTTACGCAAGTTTAACAAGACAAGTTTGGTACAGCAGTATGAAATGCTGCTAAAATTCTGTAACCCATAGCAAAAAAGGTCAACATGAATCTTGGGATGCATTGTGGGAGGTTGGTGGTGGCACTAATTGGAGGAAATAAACTCAATCAATCTGCATTATCAGTGAACTTTATGGTTAGAAAACATTCTTCGCCAAATGGTTGTCAGCTAAACTGTTGTTTTGCATCTGCTTGAATGTCGTCTTGCTTTTTCCTGAGGTGTTTGTGGCTGGTTTGCTGATCTAAATGCATGGTGGGACTATGGGAAACAAAGTGACGTATACTCTGAAAACTCTTCAGTGTTATGTGTAGTTTTGATTGAGCGAGTGATTGTCAGGCGTTCAGGGTTTGGATAAATGAAACACTACTTTTTTCCTGCAATTTTTTGATGGTTTCATTGAGTCTCTCAACATGCTTTGGTCTTTCAGATCCAGTCACCTACAGAAGCTGATGGGTGCATGATTTCCACAAGGAGAGCAAGTGATGAAGTAATTGCACCGCCCAGTACACCAGAAAGGTGATCAGTCCTTTTCCATCAGCATGGTACCTTGCTGAACCTTGCTGTTGTAGATTTTACTTGAAATATCACAGCTAATGTGATTTTTAATGTTGTTTTTTATCAGTCTTGAATATCTTACAAGTATGTTGCTTGCATTTTATATCCTGTAGGCGGGGGTTATTTAAAATTTTTAAGAAGCGTCTGACACCCCAGGATGGCAGCGTAACTATGGCGAAGACATTGTCAGAAAAAGAAGAGCTAGGTTGAATTATTTGAATGAATAAATGCATAAATAAATATATTGAAAATATAGTAGACCAATTGTGAGTAAATGTTGCAGTTGCAATGACTCACCTCTTTTTCTCTCATTTGCTTCTGTCTTTTTTGGCCGTTAGTCAGTGGCTCTCAGTCCCATTCTTCACGTGTCAAGAACTCAGCCACTTTTCCTGGACCCCGTCGCAACCCCACCATTAAAATCAGCCGAGCCACTCGTGTCCAGGAGAAGTGGAATGCCTCGCTGGACAGAGAGATCACTGACAGTAATGAGCTTCGCCATTTGGATGAGTTCTTGGGAAATCAGGTTTGTGTTGACGTTTATGTTCTTCATCGGCTAGTTGAAAGGCATTCTGATAGTCCTGATCCTGATAGTTTGTTGATAGTCATTAGTTTGTACTTTTAAGTACTTAATCTGTTGGTGTGGTGTTGAATTCAGATGAACGATCTAAGCACCCGCACAAAGGGATTCTCAGATACTGAGAAAATCTACTTTGAAGCCACCACGCAGTTCAGAGACATCATCAAAAGCATGTACTCCATATCAGTAAGTTTATCCGCGCTCATCTATAACCTTACCCTCATCATAGTTTTTGTAATGATCAAGTGTTTGTAATGATGTGTTCCCTTCGCCCAAAAGAATCACAATATTGGCTATAAGGACCTGATGTCAGGTTACCAGACAAAGGTAACCTCTCTCGCAGGGGTGAATAAAGCGGCTGAGGTGCCGCTGGTGGTAAATCTTTTTCAGTCAGTTCTGGATGGATTTATCAGGGGGGAGCTCAAACGACTGGAGATGGAGCCTTGTAAGGTAACTTAACAAGCTGTAAAGATTTCCACAGAAGCTTTGCTGTGCTGAAATATATTTTTGAGAAGGCAAATTATCAGCAAATCGTCAAAGGCCTGCGGAATTCCATTAAAGGAACACTCCACTTTTTTTGAAAATAGGCTCTGTCCAACTTCCCTAGAGTTAGTTGAATTTTACCGTTTTCGAATCCATTCAGCCAATCTCCGGGTCTGGCGGTAGCACTTTTAGCATAGTTTATTGAATCTGATTAGATCGATAGCATCTTGCTCAAAAATGACCGGCACTGAAAGTGATTGGCACTAAGTTTGTGTAGATGCAGAGTTGCGCCTGCTGCACCCATTGTACGGCAGCAAAGTTCCTTGATTATTACGCCGGAATGAGAGTATAGTTCCTAGCCATATTGAGGTAGAAAATTGCAGCTTTTCATTTTTCGTCCATCTTTGTATACAATGTAACTACAGAAGAGTCAAGTTTTAAATAGGAAAAATATTGAAACTCTGGTCATTTTTGAGCGAGATGCTAACGCTTTGATCGGATTCAATGAACTATGCTAAGCTATGCTAAAAGTGCTACCGCCAGACCTGGAGATTGGCTGAATGGATTCAAAAACGGTAAAATTCAACTGTTTAACTCTAGGAGTTGGAAAATTAGCTTATTTTCAAAAAAAGTGGAGTGTTCCTTTAAGGAATTAACATTTCCACAAAAATACAATTCCTAATTTAATCAAATTTTGTTATTTTCTAATCATTTTTGAAAGCCCTTTCTTATACTTACCAAGGTTATTATCAAATTTGTTGTAACTTTTGATCAATTTAAAGCTAAATTAACAGTATTCTTTTAAAAAACGCTTTAACGATTAGTTCACTCCTGAATTAAAATTTCTTGATAATGTACTCACCCCATGTCATCCAAGATGTTCATGTCTTTCTTTCTTCAGTCGAAAAGAAATTAAGGTTTTTGAGGAAAACGTTCCAGGATTTTTCTCCATATAGTGGACTTCAATGGGAGTCAACAGGTTGAAGGTCCAAATTGCAGTTTCAGTGCATCTTCAAAGGGCTCTACATCTAGGGTTTTGTCTAGCGAAACGATCAGCCATTTTCTTAAAAAAAAATGTATATACTTTTTTAACCACAAATGCTCATCTTGCACTAGCTCTGCATCTATGACTTCAGACTTTACACAATTACATTGGAAAGGTCATCCACGGTTAGTTCTTCTGTGTACTATGGTTCAGAAAGGTAGGGTAGGGTGAAAAACTTTTTTGTAAAGGGCGTTTGACTTTCTTTGCACGTTTGCTTTGTAAACATTGGGTCGGTACTTCCGACTACATCACACGTGACCTTTCCAATGTGACTTCGTAATGTGTCAAGTCATGGATGCAGAACTAGTGCAAGACGAGCATTTGTGGTTAAAAATATACATTTTTATGTTTTTTTTAGAAAATGGCCGATCCTTTCACTAGATAAGAGCCTTATTCCTTTTTTGGGATCGTGTAGAGCCCTTTGAAGCTGCAGTGAAACTGCAATTTGAACCTTCAACCCACTGATCCCCACTGAAGTCCACTATATGGAAAAAAATCCTGGAATGTTTTCCTCAAAAATCTCTTCTTTTTTTCGACTGAAGAAAGACAGACATGAACATCTTTGACCCGGGTGAGTAAATTATGAGGAATTTTAATTCTAGAGTAAATCATTTAATCTAACCTAGTTATCATTGTCTAGTTATCATTTATCCTTAAATTTAGCTTATGTGCCTCTCGGTCTAATTTTCAGGCTAAGGAGAGGAATAGAAGAAAATCTAAACGAGATAAATGTGTAAGTTATTTTACATATAAACGTGTTTCTATTATAATATATGATGTGAATACTTATTGCACCTCTTCCAAAATAACCATTAGTTTTTGTCTGTAAGCCTGACAGCCCACTGGGTCACTTATTTAGCACATACCAGGTGACCATTATGCAATCATGTGACCAGTGCAACTCATTCATATGGGGAATGGAAAAGGCCTATATGTGCAGCTGTAAGTATCCACCATCATTTTCCTTAAACAATGTAAACAGACAAGGATTCAGTAGTACTTCATGCTGTGTTTTCTGTTTCAGCTTGTAAAATGGTGTGTCATAAGAAGTGTCTGAGCAAGATAACTGTAAATTGCACAGGTCACTGTGTTAAGAAGGTAAGCACTGCTGCTGTTGTATTACGTTACATAGTATTACTCCATCACATATACACAGTGAAATTTTTGCCCTAATCTGCTTAACATGATAGTGACACAAGTTTCATTTCTGTTTGTAGTAATAGACGTGTTGGCTCATATAGTTACAGTTTATTTGTACGTTTCCATTATTTAGAAGGAGGGTGAGCAGACTCTCCACTTTGGCGTACCTGTCTGCGTCCTGGTCCGCACAGCTGACTCTGTACCATTTGTCATGGAGAAGATGCTTGTACATGTTGAAATGAACGGACTGTACACAGAGGGCATCTACCGCAAGTCTGGCTCAGCCTGCCGAGCCAAAGAGCTTCACCAATTGTTAGAGAAAGGTGATAGTGTGATTTGATTGCATTAACAGAAATTAGAGGGTACTTCCTCCTGGTACATGTTTTTTAAAGGAACAGTTCACTCAAAAATGAAAAATGACTGAAAATTGACTCAGTAATGAGTTTGTTTATCAGTTCTCAGATTTTGAGAAATTTATCATTACATCACTTCCTCACAACTGGATGCTTTGCAGTGAATAGGTGCCGTCAGAATGAGAGTCCAAACAGCTGATTAAAACATCATAATAATACAGTCAAGTGAAAATCTGCATGTTTGTAAGAAGCAAATCCATCATAAAGATATATTTTAACTTCAGACCGGTGCTTCTGGCTGAAATATAAGTCCTCTATCCATAATACTGCATTGTTCAGTGAAAAAGTCATCTTGTCTGAATCTGGAGAGAAATGTGCACAGATCAAACACTGTTTACACTCAAAAATGGTACAAAACAGTTCTATTTTGATGTGAGAGAACAACAGGGGATGGACTTTTTCCACTGGAAGAAGCATTATTATGGATTATGGATGGCACCCATTCAAGAGGATCCTTGGAGGAGCGAGTGATGTAATTGTAAATTGCTCAAAATCCAGTTTTAGCAGATAATCATTTTTGGGTGAACTATTCTTTAAAGTTTTACAGTCTTTGTTATGTGCTTACTATTTACTGAAATCTAATTTACTTTAAAATAACTGGTTGACTGTTTTGCAATAACAAGTGTTTTTGCCCCCAGATCCGCAAACTGTCAGTCTTGACAATTACCCTATCCACACAATCACTGGTCTAGTCAAACAGTGGTTAAGGGAGCTACCCGACCCACTTATGACATACAGCCTCTACAATGACTTCGTGTATGCTGCGGGTAGGTTTTTGACCACGTGCAGTTTTGGGTGTGAAGGCTAAACATATGCCACACGTGTTAGAAACACTTTTTAACACTTTTTCTTTCCTCTCCAGATCTGCCAGAAGCATCTGAGCGTTTGCGTGCTATTTACCGAAAGTTGGATGAATTACCTCCCCCAAACTTCTCCACTCTCGAAAGACTTATTTTTCATCTTGTGAAGTAAGAAACCGTTGCATGTGACTAAGGTGAATATTAGACATCCTGTGCATTGCCTAACCACTTGCCTAATATCTTTTTACACTTAGAGTGCTAAAAGAGGAAGCTCACAATCGAATGTCAGCTAACGCTCTGGCAATCGTGTTTGCGCCCTGCATTCTGCGCTGCCCAGATTCTTCTGACCCTCTTCTCAGTATGAGAGACATAAACAAAACCACTCTGTAAGAATCATTTTGGTTTGTTTTCTTAGGACTAGATTGTGTATCTGGTTTGACTGATAGTAAAATAGGAAAAGGTATAAAGAAAATACATTAATGGTGCAGCAGATGATTTACTCACCCCCATGTCACCCAAGAAGTTCATGTCATTCTTTCTTCAGTTTAAAAGAAATTAAAATTTTTACCCTACCTTTTTGAACTGAAGTGCACAGATGGAGAACTGACCACGCGTCACCTCTCCAACGTGATTATGAAATGCGTGATGATATCATAGAGCTACAGCAAGACAAGCATCTGTGGTTAAGTAAATAATTTTTTTTTTTTTTAAGAAAATGACTGATCGTTTCACTGAATAAGACCCTTATTCTTTGGTTGGGATCATGTAGAGCCCCTTGAAGCTTTATTGAAACTGCAGTTTGGAAGTTCAAACTGTTGGAAACAATTGAAGTCCACTATATGGAGAAAAATCCTGGAATGTTTTCCTTAACTTAATTTCTTTGCAACTGAAGAAGGAAAGACATGAACATCTTGGATAACAAGGGGGGTAAATTGTCAGGAAATTTTTACTCTGGAAATGAACTAATCCTTTAATTGGCCAACAATTTGTGAAAAAGGCCAACTTTTTGCTAACTAACTTGACTACATTGCCTCACATGTGAACCTTATGGTTAAAATTTATGTGCAGTTGTGTGGAGATTCTGATCAATGAGCAAACAAGGCGCTATAATCAGAAAATGGGAGAAATTCAGGAGTTGGAAAACGCAGAAGCTATGGCCATTAAACAGCTCAAACTCAGAAGGCAAAACACGGTAAGAAAAGCTTCTTATACTAGGTTGCAAAATACACTACAATTTATTTATTTTTTAAATAATTAATGTTTTTAATCAGCAAATAGGCATTAAATTGATTTGCTGTGACAGTAAAGACATTTATAAGGTTAAAAAAGATTTTTTATTTTAAATAATTGCTGGTCTTTAGAACTTTATATTCAACATAGCATGCTGAAAATGATCACTACAGTTTTCAGCAGCAAATTATTTTCAACATTGATAGTAATGAGAAATGTTTCCTCAGCATCAAATCAGCTCATATTAGTATGATTTCTAAAGTATTATGTGACACTGAAGACTGGAGTAATGGCTACTAAAAAATCAGCCTTGCTGTAACAGGAATAAATTACATTTTAAAACATATCCAAATAGAAAACAGTCCTTGAAAGTTTGTGAATCTAAAAAAAAAAATTCAAAGCCCTGGAAAGTTTTTGAAAATAAACGTACATAGATACAGGTCCTTGAAAGTGCTTGAATTTATTTTGTGCAAGAAGTTTTCTGGAAAAAAATCCACATTATTCCCTTCGTTCCGCTAATGTGTTAATTCGCCAACACTTTGTGGACTATGCATACTAGCTTGCTTGATTTACATTAGTTACACGTATTTGCGCGTTACATTAACTTAATGTTACATGAGCCTAAGCTATTTTCAATAAAATCTGTGCAAGTTAATATCAGATCATTTTAAAATACAGTATAGGATGTACCGAATATTCTTCAGTTTTATGTAAAACAGAAACACGACACACAGAATATCAGATCTCTGTCATATGGCCAAGAACTAAATGCAAAAAATAAATAAATATATACAAATATATATATATATATATATATATATATATATATATACACACACACACACACATATATTTATTTGTTTATTTTATGTATTTTATTTTTTTTGCATAGTTGTGTTTGACACGTGAAAACTGTACAAAAAAAAAATTAAAATAATGTATCTTCCAAGGTAACACGATGTAACTTGAAATGTGTCCCCACGTTAAGTCCTTGAATTTGAGGGTAATTTTTAAATTAAGCTAAAATTTCCACTATAGTAACACAAAACACTTGTTCCCCTGTATACAGTATATAATTATACTGCACCTCTAACTGTTAAACTGTAGTTTAGATCACGGATCGAATGTTTTAGTAGAAAGATTATTTCATCTGTCATCTTACATGTTTTCTTGATCTCATTTTCCAGATATTTGAGCGGCCAAAATTTGATTCAGATACCTCCGCCATGGACGGAGCCGAACTTGAAATCGAAAAGAACCTGCTTGAGAGAATCAAGTCCCTTAAGAAGGAAAAGTGAGTTGGGAAATGAATGTTTAACATTTTATTACTGCATATTGCATTTGGATTGTATGTTAAAGCCCAATTTTTGTCCAGGGGCTGGTGTTTTATTATTAGTACCTCTGTTGTACAGTTCACAACGTATTCTGTTTGTTTCTCAGGAACGATTTGGCTTTCAGACTGCCTGAGCTTGACCAGGACAGCTCTGATGCTGAGAACATGGACTCTGAATCTTTAGTCAGCTCTGAGAGTCTACTAGAAGACCATTTTGTGAGTTTGGACTCGGAAGGTCAGTACTAAGGTACAGGACGTTTTAATTACATTATGCTTGGACGCCCCGCATGCTCTGCGTTAAAAAGGGCTTGGATTTGCTGCTCTTGCGGTGAGCTTCAGTTATTTAACCTGCTGTTTCTCTAACCACGTTTTGCACTGCTGCTTTTACATGAAATTAACTATTTTTTGTTAATATATTTAGTCCCCAGTGTCTAATCCAAAGCATGTTTTTCAGCAAACACTGCCTTGAGCAGCTCCAAGCCAGAGAAACCTGCTAAACCTCCTGATCCAACACATGATCCCAAAACAGGGAGCAAACAGCCTGCTGAGCGACGGAACCAAAGCCGTTCCGCCTCCCGCCGAGATGGAGTCCAGTCCATGTGTGTCATCCAGAGCCAAGACGTCCCAGAATCCCTCGCCTCCTCCATTTCTGCGGGCAATCAGGGCAAGAGACGATTTTCAGAACTTGACATTCCTTTTATAGATGAGGATGAGTGACATTAAGTTACCGGAAATAACATATTCTGGGATCCTGCAACAGCCAGTATCCCATTTCTGTCTATATCAACACTCACTTTGTTTTGAGGAATAAATCAAATTCTGGGTTCATGCATGCTGTCTTAAACCATGTTGTCCTGTAGTGTTAAAAGAATATTTGTAAAACAATTTTTTTTTTTTTTTTTAAACATAAAAGCCATAATTACTTTGTTTTGCCAAGACTATTTAAGCATTCTTTATCATCTTGGCAACATTTTGGTAGTTTAAAATATTTTATTCATTCTTTTTTTCTTTGTCAAATGCAACTTTTTGTATAGACCATATTGGAGTTATGTAGGCCTGTATTATGATTATTTTTATAGGCACATTTGAGAAGTCATAGTTCTTTATTCTTCTTGCAAACAAGAAACTGTAGAGAACTGTTCTCTTAATTAATGCATTATTCTATTAACTGTTTTCTGTGAAATTACTGTATGTTGTGTAAATAGTTATGAAAACCAGTGCTTTCTCAAAGAAATCAAATCTGAGTCTTGTGAATATTTTTATATTGTTATATTTTTTTTTTCTGAGGAGATTGAAGATGTTGAAAATAATATTGTCACTGTTCTTGCATGCATGTGTGAAGTGCACTGCTGAAGCTGCTGCAAGATATAATTTTTATTTTTTAAGATGCTTTCTTATCTGCAGGCAATTTACTTTTGTTTTAAGGAGAAATCATACATTTTTAGTGTCATAAAGGCATGTGTTTTATTGTGTAAGGTTAGTACAGATACAGTTGAGGTCAAAAGTTTAAATACACCTTGCAGAATCTGCAAAATGTTAATTATTTTACCAAAGTAGGAGGGATCATACAAAATGCATGTTGTTTTTTTATTTAGTACTGACCTGAATAAGTTATTTCACATAAAAGACATTTGCATGCAGTCCACAAGAGAAAATAGTAGTTGAATTTATAAAAATGACCTCGTTCAAAAGTTTACATATGCTTGTTTTTTGTTTAGTGATAGTTGTTCATGAGTCTCTTGTTTGTCCCAAACTGTTAAACTGCCCGCCGGTCTTCAAAAAAATCCTGTAGGTCCCACAAATTCTTTGGTTTTTCTGCATTTCTGTGTATTTGAACCCTTTCCGTCAACGACTATGATTTTGAGATCCATCTTTTCACACTGAGGGACTCGTATGCAACTATTACAGAAAGTTCAAACACTCACTGATGCTTCAGCAGGAAAAAAAAAATTGATGCTTTAAAAGCCAGGGGGTGAAAACTTTTGTAGTTTGAAGATCAGGGTAAATATAACTTACTTTGTCTTCTGGGAAACATGTAAGTATCTTTTGTAGCTTCTGAAGGGCAGTACTAAATGAAAAAAAAAAAAAAAAAATTTAGGCAAAAGAAGAAAAATGTACATATTTTCATTGTGTTCAAAAGTTTACACCCCTGGCTCTTAATGCATTTTTTTCCGTTTTGAAGCATCAGTGAGCGTTTGAAACCTATGTAATAGTTGCATATGAGTCCCTCAGTTGTCCTCAGTGTGAAAAGATGGATTTCAAAATCATAGTCATTGTTGGAGAGGGTTCAAATACACAAAATGCTGAAAGACCAAAGAATTTGTGGGACCTGTAGGATTTTTCTGAAGAACAGCGGGCAGTTTAACTGTTCAAAACAACAAAAGAAAAAAAAAACAGCTGTGGATCATTCAGATAACAACACAGTATTAGGAAACTTTTGAAAAGGGTAATTTTTTATAAATTCAACTATTATTTTCTCTTGTGGACTACATGTAAACATCTTTTATGTGAAGTATCTTATTCAGGTCAGTACTAAATAAAAAAATAACATGCTTTTTGTATGATCCCTCTTATTTTTGGTAAAACATTTTGCAGATTCTGCAAGGTGTATGTAAATTTTGACCTCAACTGTACTGTATATAACAGTGAGTAGAAATGGATAAAAAAGATGTGTGCAGGTTGTAAACTAGAATAAATGAAAACACATTTTTTTGCTACATCATGACTGTAAATAGTTTTATGTTATAGAAATTTAAATGAAATTATTTTAATTTTGCTGTTGGCATTTAAGGCATCCAATATAAAGTTCCAGCGAAAATGATTGTGAATTACTGTCATTTATTCTTCTAAAACAAGTTTCGATAAAATAACATCCCAGAGTTTTTGCTATACAAAACCCAGTCTGTCAGTGAGGATAACACAATAAAAACAGCACAACAGTCAGCAGTTTACAAGACAGAGGGATTCCTCATTGTTTTGTGTACCCTATTATTATAATAAGCACTTTGGGTTCACTCGCACAGACGATATACTCAGCCAATCAAATTGCGAGGAAAACCACTCCCGTATGAAATTAACCAATCAGAAGCCTGCGTTGGAAAACATGGGTCGGACTCCCGAGAGCGAGGACTGTGGACAGGAAGTCGCTTATCTTAGCGTGGATGCTAACGGTAAACTGTAATATTTAGCCACTCCTCGCAGGTCCATCTCCCACAAACAAGAATGGATATAAGTTAACAATGACTGGAGAGAAAAAGAAGAAAAAGCGGCTGAACCGCAGCATTCTTCTGGCCAAGAAAATCATCATTAAAGATGGAGGCACTGTGAGTAAAACATTTCTTTGTGGCACTTAGCTATATGCTAGTCAGGGCTAGTAGGCTAAGCCAGTGTTTTTACAGGTTGAGCTGTAACAACTCTACAATGTGTCATTTCGTGTCAGACACATTCTAGTGGTTTCGTGATGTAAAATCGTATCTCTTTACTTCGAGGAGAAATGAACAGTAATTTATGAGAGACAATAGTTTCATTAGACAGCCAACAGTGAAAACAACAAGCCAGCTGGCGAGAAAGCCAACCTGATCGACCATGGCTTGCGTTTTGACATCGAGTTACCTTATGCACAAACCTGAAAATGAAACTGAAGGCTTGGAATTAGAATAATGAAAATTTAGTAAGAAAAACAGTTAGTCTTTATGGTGACCATCAGTGACAGAAGTGGGTGTCCTGTCAGGACAGAAATTAACATACTTTTTTATAACATATGTTCTCTCCGAGAGCTCACCTGATGTGTTCTCAATAGTGATTTGTTTATGGTTTTATAATGGTGTTTTGCTTGTAAAATGATTTTAAAAGGAGTCAGTTTGGCCTTAAAATGTCAAGATAGCTGCTAATGGGCTGTCACATGTTAATAAAACCTTCGTGAATCAAATAGGATGTGTAGTCAATTAGGCATCATTGTCCATTAAGGAAACACTCCTCAAGACCTTTTTATCAAAGTCCTTCTCAGAAATGTCTGAAAAGACAATAAGGGCATTAAGACATGATTAAGCAAGAGTAAATATTGTTATACACCCTGAAAAATCATGGTGTTTTGTTGATTGATGGTTTACTCCGTATTTGCAACCTGTGCTTATTTGCATGGTCTAATACAGGGTTTCAAGTTACAAAAAATATTTGTCTTCATTTCTTCACTTTTAAACATTTAAACCCTTTAGCTTTTGACATGTCAAAATTTTGACCTTTTGTTTTTGCGTACACTACCAGTCAAACATTTTGAACAGTAAGATTTTTATTGTTTTTAAGGCTTCTTCTGCTCACCAAGCCTGTTTTTATTGGATTCAAAGTACAGCAAAAACTGTACAATTTTGAAATATTTTTGCTATTTAAAATGACTGATGTCTATTTGAAAATATTTTAAAGTGTAATTTATTGCTGTGATTTCAAAGCTGAATTTTTAGCATCATTACTCCAGTCACTTGATCCTTCAGAAATCATTCTAATATTCTAATTTGCTGCTAACAATATTTATTGTTATTATTATGTTGAAAAAGCTGAGTAGATTTTTTTATTCAGGTTTCTTTGATGAATAGAAAGTTCAGAAGAACAGCACTGATCTGAAATTGAAATATTTTATAACATTATAAATGTCCTTATTGTCACTTTTGATCAATTTAAAGCATCCTTGCTAAATAAAAGTATTTTTTTATATATATTTTCTTTCCCATGTTACAAAAGCTTTTTATTTCAAATAAATGCTGATCTTTCAATCTTTCTATTCATCAAAGAATAATGAAAAAAATGTACTCAACTATTTTAAATATTGATAATAATAATAATAATAATAATAATAATAATAATAATAATGAATGTTTCTGGAACAGCAAATCAGCATATTAGAATGATTTCTGAAGGATAATGTGACACTGAAGACTGGAGTAATGATGCTAAAAATTCAGCTTTGAAATCACAGGAATAAATTATGTTTTAAAATGTATTCAAATAGATAGCCGTTATTGTAAATAGCAAAAATATTTCAAAATTAAACACTTTTTGCTGTACTTTAGATCAAATAAATGCAGGCTTGGTGAGCAGTAGAGAATTCTTTAAAAAAAAAAAAAAACATTAAAATCTTACTGAATAAAATGTTGGAAATTATGTGAATGCAATTAAAATTAAACCACAGCCTTTGATTCAGTAAGATATATCACAATTTCACTGTGCAGCCTCATTTGTTTATTTAATGTTACTTTTGGTTTAATTAATGATTAGCTTTTTATCAACTTGCATCACAAACGCCCTTAGTTCCATTTGGGGAAACCTCAGGTCTAATAGCTAAGAGCTAAGATGAATGGTAAGTTTGCACCAGGCTAAATTATATGTTTCCCAGAAGTGTAAGATGGTTTTACGCTGTACCATAAACAAGTTGTACATAACAGGAGCTTTCTAATCATTGACTTACTGTACAAGTAATTAGCTCGAGGCTCATGGAAATAGACTTAAAGGTTTGACACAATAGCTCTAGGTGCTTTTCAAACTCAGCAGTTAATATTTTGATCTTCTAAACATGCATTCAAGCTATGTTTGCATAGACACAGGCCACAGCTCTTTCTCTCCCCAATTTCTAATGACCTGTAGTGTTAAAGTCAGTCTGCAGGCTATTAAACGCAGGCACGCAGGCTTGCTTGTGTACCATTAAATCACATCCGATGTTCAATAAGGGTTTAGCAAGGCAGTTTTAGGTTTTAGGAGTTGATATAGGGCAGGACACTCATCCAAAGTTTATGAAAGCTTTTGCAGTGAACAAGATGAATAGTATGTGTGAGATAATGAATTTGGCATTGTAGGCCCTTTGGACCCTGTTCTTGCATGCTATGATCTTGTTTATTCAGTGGTAGTACATGGTAATAAAGCATCTGTTATGTCAAATATATTATATATCTATAATGTGTATCATAACTTCTCCCATTTCTCTTATTGCTTTCTTTATCTATGTCGTTCACATTAAACGCTGTTTTTAGTATCATTATTAGTAATGTAAATCCTCCTTGTTTAGCCACAGGGGATTGGAGAGCCCAGTGTCTATCATGCGGTGGTGGTTATCTTCCTGGAGTTCTTCGCCTGGGGACTGCTCACCACTCCCATGCTTACGGTAAACCAGTTTTGCTTCATCGCCCTCATTCACAGTTTCAGATCAGAGGGAATTACGAGCCATGAATGTTTGCATTCATCCTCCCTTCCTTTTGCATCCATAACAAGGTGTGACATTTCCCTTGTCCAAGTCCAAGGAGCCTTGTATGAATTTTTGAATAAATGAATCATGATCAAATGGAGAGGGCAGAATGATGCAGTTTTAGTTGATGAGAGAGGCATTGTGTCGGCAGAGCACAATGTACCCGGCGATATTAAAACAACATCAAACGGCCTCATGCTAATAATGACCTTTTTATTCTCAAGGCTAACTGGAGGGTTTGTCAGGCCACATGGTTGTAAATGAAACTGAACCTGTGATTTACTTTGTAACATTGTTCCAAGTGTTTTTATGCTGGTCAGCATGATACTATTGTTGACGCTGTGTCCAGTATAGTCACAGCATGCTACACAATGTGATATTTGCAAAACCGTTTGCCTGAAAGTGATCCGTGGCTCTGAGTGTAACCGCTGTTTCCTTATGATTTACACTGCATGCAAAGTGGAATTGCAGTTTCCTTTTCTTGAATAATGCATCAATTGAAAGCAGTCTTGGGTTTGACTCAGTATTGACTCGCAGAGTGAAATCTGGGCCAATCAGGCCAAGCTTAGTTCAGATTAATATGTGCATTTAAATGTATATTTGATTATATATATATATCGTTTTAAAGTTTGGATTAAGATTTTTTGTTTTCCATGTTTTTGAAAGAAGTTTCTTTATTCTCATCACGGCTACATTTTATTTGAAAATAAAATAAAATAAAAATACAGTAATTTACCAATTGTGAATTGTAGTTTAACAAGATTACTGTTTATTTTAGTATATGTGACCCTGGACCACAAAGCCAGTCTTAAGTAGCACGTGTATATTTGTAGCAATGGCCAACAATACATTATATGGGTCAAAATGATCGATTTTTCTTTTATGCCAAAAATCATTAGGATATTAAGTAAAAATCATTTTCCGTGATGATATTTTATCGATTTCCTACTGTAAATATCAAAACTTAATTTTTGATTAGTAATATGCATTATTAAGACTTTATTTGGACAACTTTAAAGGTGATTTTCTCAGTATTTTGATTTTTTTTTTTTTTTTTTTTTTTGCACCCTCAGATTCCAGATTTTCAAATAGTTGTATCTCGGCCAAAAATGTCTTATCCTAACAAACTATACATCAGTAGAAAGCTTACTTATTCAGCTTTCGTATGGTTTATAAATCTCAGTTTAAAAAAAATGTAACCTTATGAATGATTTTGTGGTTTAGGGTCACATATGATTTAGTATTTAAAATGTAATTTATTCCTGTGATAACAAAGCAAAAAGTTTAGCTGTCATTACTCCAGTCTTCAGTGTCACATGAAGATTTAGAGTTAAAAAAATATTCTTTATTATAATCAGTGTTGAAAATAAGCAGTTGTGCTGCTTAATATTTTGGGGGAAACCATTATACCTTTTTCAGGATTTTTTTGATGAATAAAAAGTATAAAAAAATAGAAATATTTTGTAGCATTAGAAATATTTTTACTGCATTGCAAATTTACTGACCTGGTAGTGTAAATATAAGACTAAAAATATAAGATTTAATCTTACTGCTAATAAATTCAGGTATCAAATATTTCCAGGTTTGTTTTAATAGTTTGTTTTGTAGGGTTGTTTCTGGGAATTTACTTTACACTGTGTTAACATATAAGTATCTGCAAATATTGGCATTTTTCTTTTGTTATCAGTGTCTGTCTGTTCTGTGGTTAATTCAGCAAAATAAACACAAAACCATGTAGATTTATAATATCAGCCTTGATATCATTTATTGGCCATAGCATACAAAAGTCTGAGATCAAACTGTAATCTGCTTTTGTTTAATCTTTTAAAACAGAATTGAAATATAAAAAAATTGTCAGTAATTAAAGAGAGAGTTCACCCAAAAATAAAAAAAAATGTTATTAATTACTGTCCCTCATGTTGTTGCAAACCCGTAAGACCTTCATTCATCTTCAGAACACAAATTAAGACATTTGATGAAATCTGTCAAACTATCCCTTTAAAAAAAGAATGTAAGCATTTTCAACTAAAACTGTTATGCTAATTTATAATCTCAATGTTTAAAATGGAAAAACAATGTAATGTATCATATTTTCGCTGGTGTCCGTTCTTTGGGTTGTATTACTGGCTACTGGTAGTGGCTGAAATTTAAATAGTCCCTAGTTGCTTAATGTCTTGTATATGAATAAATTGACCATTCATTGTCCTCATTTCCCAATATGGAAGGGGGATTTGCATTTAGTTGGTGCAGTTGAGCCGGAAAGTCGCCTCGGTGCTCTTTGCTCTGGCCTTTTATTTGATTAGTAGCCTCTGATACTGAAGCACTAATGAGCCTAACAAACCCTTCCAGCTGAAAGCCGCGCTGACAAGTCTTATGTTGTAGCGAGAGGCGCAGTTTTGCTCCTTCAAACAATGCTATCGAGCTCTGCTTCAGTGCACCCTAAAATCTGAGTGCCATATCAAATTAAAACAGCAGGTGAAGTGTGTGTTCACATGCTTTGTTTTCATCTCCCAACAGAGCGACGAAACACTCTGTTCACAGCATTCATTCTGACATTTGGAGTGGGGAACAGTAACATTACATTTCAGTACAATGCATATTCACCCATCATTTCTTAAATGGGAAGGGAAGCAAAAACATTGAAACATTAAGTGAAAGTGAAGAAACGTAATAAACTCCTATTTCACAGAGTGTATGATCTCTTGGATTGTGCAGATCTCAGCTTTGGTCAACATGCTTTGTATTTCACAATTGAATTTTTTTTTTTCCCTTACAGTTGGGTTATGGGCTTGTTAGACTGTTTACATTTCCATGATGTACATTTCCAACAGTGAATTAAGTAATAGTATCAGTAAATTTCAATAGTATCAGGTTTTGTTTTCGCTTATTGTATGGATCTGACCTATATACAAGCAGAATCATGTTGCAGGACAATGCATAAGAAGTCGTGGAACTAAAGACTTTGTCTTTGAATTTGTATACAGGCTAATTTATTTGTTTCCCAGTCATGAAAGAACAGATCTCTTTTGTGCACTTATGTACATGTGTAAAACATTGACACTGTTGTATACAGTGAGTTTAATGATTAATCGAGCTGTGGGAATCATTGCTCCAGTTAGAGGCCTGCACCTGCTATCAACGGCAGTGACGGTGCTTGTGCTCAGCCTCAAATAGAAAGCGGTTCACCTCTCAGAATGCACAAGTAACATTTCTGTTTCACTACAGCCTTGACTTGTACTTTTGTTATGGGTTGGCATTTCAAAATAACATATTTTGTACTCGAGGTGGTTATTTTGTAACCTTTGAAAAGAAAAGCGACAGTAACAAATAACACTTATTTTTCTGGAAAAACAAATGACCTGTTGGATCAGCAAATTTGGCTTGTGGACTTGGATATTTGACACTGACATTACAGATTACATCTTTCCACCCTACTAATTTTTAATGTGGAAATGGAATATGTTGTATATATTCAGCCGTTTGACATTATTTAACCTTTTTGTAGCAAGTAAATGTATTTATCTATTTATTAGTTTTGTGGGATAGTTCACTCAAAAATGAAAACTCTGTTATTTATTACTCACACTAATGTCGTTCAAAACCCGTAAGGTTTTTCTTCGGAACACAAGTTAAGATACTTTTGACGAAATCCAAGAGCTTTCTGACCCTGCATAGACAGCAATGCAACTGACACGTTTAAGGCCCAGAAATGTCATAAGGACATCATTAAAATAGTCAGTTGTTCAACTGTAATGTTATAAAGCTACAAGAATACTTTTTGTGATTAATGAAAACAAAAATAACGACTTTATTCAACAATTTCTTCTCATCCATGTCTTTTTTTTTTTTTTTAAGATTTATTTTTAGGCGTTTTTATGCCTTTATTTGGATAGGATAGTGTAGTTGGACAGGAAGCGAAGTGGGAGAGAGAAAAGGGGGTGGGATCGGGAAAGGTCCACGAGCTGGGATTCGAACTCGGGTCGCCCGCATTGCAATGGCGCTATATGTCTACGCGCTAACCACGAGGCTATTGGCGTCGATCTCATCCATGTCTTTAAACTAGTCTAAAAGTTAATTAAAATCATTGTAATGTTCGTGATGTTGCATACTTTTGTATACTATTGCAGGCGATGTCTGTGCAAATGTATTTGATGTGTCACTAAGTTCTTATTGTTAGCCAGTAGCAGTGCTTCTTTGAGTTCTATCAGAGAGTACACAGCTAGTGAATAATTACCAGCTTATGGTTATTTTGTAGCCAACAGGTTATCTGTTTACAGCATACATTTATGGTCAGTCTGTGTTTTCGTTTCAGGTGTTACATCAGACATTCCCCCAGCATACATTCCTGATGAACGGACTTATTCATGGTGTCAAGGTAGGACATTGACTCCAGCCATTCAGTTTTACTCACTTTTTCCTCTTCTCCCTTTCTGATGTGTGAAGAGATAAGAGTCATGATTGTAGCTCGCTACTCTTACAGCTACCATGTTTATTCATGATAAGCCCTTCAATATGCTGAAGTGGGTACATAATGTACCATTTTTAAACCTGACTGATAAACAAGATTCTGTGATCCAGCCTGACCTGAGTGTTACTGTCAAATAGCAAGTTTGTCACATGCTGACAAGCTCTGGTCGTGTCATCCAGTTGTTTTCATAATTTTAAATGTGAATGTGCCATTTAACGGAGTCGTGTGCTTTTGTGTTCACTCAGGGCCTGCTGTCTTTTCTGAGTGCTCCATTAATCGGTGCTCTGTCAGATGTGTGGGGCCGAAAGTCCTTCCTGCTGCTCACTGTGTTCTTCACCTGTGCTCCCATCCCTCTCATGAAGATCAGCCCATGGTATGTATTTTACATGAAGACAAATACAGATGTGCAAAGACTCAAGACGAGTCACTGTAGAAATCTAAATCACCAACACCCTAAAGGAGAAGTTCACTTCCAGAACAAATTTACAGATAATTTACTCACCCCCTTGTCATCCAAGATGTTCATGTCTTTCTTTCTTCAGTCGTAAAGAAATTGTTTCTTGAGGAAAACGTTTCAGGAATGTCTTCCATATAGTGGACTTCGACGGAGCCCACGAATTTGAACTTCCAAAATGCAGCTTCAAAGGGCTCTCAATGATCCGAGCCAAAGAATCTTATCTACTGAAACGATCAGTTATTTTTTAAAACAATTTTTTTTTTTTTTACAATTTATATACTTTTTAACCCCAAACGCTCATCTTGTCTAGCTCTGCAATACAGTTAGGGTAGGTCGAAAAACTCCCATCTCATTTTCTCGTCCAACTTCAAAATCGTCCTACATCGCTGTTTTACCTTTTTTAGTAAAGGGCGTAACCTTCTTTGCACGTTCACTTTGTAAACACTGGGTCGGTACTTCTGCGGCGATGTAGGATGGTTTTGAAGTTGGAGGAGAAAATGAGATGGGAGTTTTTCGACATACCCTAACTGTATTGACCCGGATTACACAGAGTAGGTATGCACATCGCAGAGCTAGACAAGAGGTTAAAAAGTATATAAATTGTAATATTTTGTTTAGAAAGTAACCAATCGTTTCGCTAGATAAGACCCTTCTTCCTCGGCTGGGTTTGTTTAGAGTCCTTTGAAGCTGCATTTAAACTGCATTTTTGAAGTTCAAACTCGCAGGCACTATATGGAGATAATTCCTGTAATTTAATTTCTTTACGATTGAAGAAAGAAAGACATGAACATCTTGGGTGACAAGGGGGTGAGTAAATTATCTGTAAATTTTAGTTCTGGACGTGAACGTCTTTAAGATTACAAATGGTTGTTTTCTTGACTCTTATTTAGTGCTAATATGTAGCACCTATTTAGGCATAGAACTT
>JAHKKF010519533.1:0-17425 GCA_019740295.1 Labeo calbasu | reverse complement strand
TTCAGCCCTGATCACTATTTTAACATTTATTCAGAAAAAAAGAATATATATATATATATATATATATATATATATATATATATATATATATATATATATAAAAAATGTAATTATAATTAGGGCATGCACCTTTTGGCACCTGTTTTGTTCCATTTTGTGTATAAAATCAGGCACATCTGATGATAATATGAACAAAGCATTACATTAATGTTACAGAAGGAGACTCACACAGAGGATATGAACAACACACACGTTTAAGAAGGTGTCTTGATTGGCAGTGCAGGTGTGAGCAATCACAGCAATCGCTGTGATTGGGTGGTGAGTGAGACTGGCTGATCTGTGACAGTACCCCCTCCTCCATGGCCTGCTCCTCAGAGCCGAGGAACCTGATGTTGTGGTGGTCTACCTCTTCCTCGGAGAGCAGGATGATTGGGATGAGTGGAGTGGATGGCTTCCAGTAGCATGGGATCGAGGATGTCATCCCTAGAAACCCAAGTCCGTTCCTTAGGGCGGTCCCAGTCCACCAGGTATTCTAAGAGACCACCACGTCCAAGATCTCGTTGACCTTGTAGATGGCTCCATCCTCCTAGATTAGTGGAAGAGGGGTTTCTGTCAGGCCAGGCTCTGTGGAGACAGAAACGGGAGAATGATAAGGCTTGAGTAGAGACATATGGAAAGAAGAGTGAATTCTGTAGTGAGAAGGGAGTTGAAGTTGGTAGGTGACAGGATTGATCTGTTTGATGATGGTGAAGGGGTCAACGTATCTGGGACTAAGCTTCTTGCAGGGCAGATGCATCCTGATGTCCCGTGTTGACAGCCAGACCTTCTGCCTTCTTTGGTAGGTAGGAGTTTCTGATCTTCGAAGATCTGCTGTCAACCTGCGGCTGCGTCCCCTCTCACTCTCTCTGAACCAGTAGTCGACAGATGGAACATCGGATGGTTCCCCAGACCAGAGGAACAGTGGTGGATGGTAACAAAGTATGCACTATTAGGGAGTGAGTCCAGTGGAAGGTTGGCGGAGAGAGTTCTGTGCTTACTCACCCCAGCCTAGGAACTGGTTCCAAGAGTTCTGGTGGCCATGGCAGAAGGTTCGCAGGATGCACCCGATCTCTTGGATTTTCCTTTCTGTCTGCCCGTTAGACTGGGAATGATATCCGGAGGAGAGGCTTAGAGAGTCACCTTCGCATGAACGAGACCGGACACTGGAGTGAGGTGAAATGTGTGTTTATGAAGGTGTATTGATTGGCAGTGCAGGTGTGAGCAATCGGTACTCTGGTGAGGGTGTGCGCTGTGATTGGGTGGTGAGTAAGCCTGGCTGGTCTGTGACAGTACCCTCTCCTCCACGAAGTATCGTTGGAGATACTCCCGGAGCACCTCATGCATGAAATCCTGGAATACGGAGGGGGCGTTTACTGAGAAACATGATACAGTGTTAAATATTTGTTAGTTGCAAAAGTGTTTGAAGTATGCTTTCAGTATCTGTTGTGACCCCTTTTTGAAGCAATAACCGCAGGTAACATGTTTTGTAACCACTGATCAGTCCTGCACAACACCTTTTAACCTCTTCAGTATAGAAACACTTGAAGCCTGTGGTATTGATGGATTTGATGGGTTGATGGGTTATGAACTGCTTGCTTCAGGTCCTTCCACAACATTTTGACTGGATTAAGGACCAGACTTTGACTCAGGCATTCCAAATCATTAACCTTATTCTTCTTTAACCATTTTTTGGTATAATGACTTGTGTGCTTGTGGTCATTGTCTTGCTGCATGACCCACTTTCTTCAAAGATTCAGTTTTTGGACAGATTCAGTCCTGATATTTTCCTTTAGAATTTGCTGGTATAATTCAGAATTCATTGTTCCATCAATGATGGCAAGCCATTCTGGCCAAGATGCAGCAAAGCAGGCCCAAACCATGATACTACCACCACCATGTATTACAGATGGAATAAGGAGCTTATGCTGGAATGAAGTGTTTTTTCCAAACATAACACTTCTCATTTAAACCCCAAAATATTTATTTTGGTCTTATCCGTCCACAAAACATTTCTCCAATAACCCTCTGACTTGATCTTTAGCAAACTGAAGACCGACAGCAGGGCAACTCTGCCGTTCATGGTTGTTCAGTGTTCTCCTGATGATGGACTCATAAACATTAATATTAACCAATGTGAGAAAGGCCTTTATGTGCTTAAAAGTTACCCTGGGGTCCTTTGCAACCTTGCAGACTATTATAGGTCTTGCTTTGGAGTGATCTTTGTTGGTCAACCACTCCTAAGGAGGGTAATAGTGGTCTTGAATTTCCTTCATTTGTAAACAATCTGTCTGACTGTGGATTTCTGGAGTCCAAACTCTTTAGAGATGGTTTTGTAACCTTTTCTAACGGGATGAGCAACAACAACTCTTTTTCTGAGGTTCCTAGAGATTACTTTGTTCATGCCATGATTCACTTCCACAAACATGATCAGACTTTGATAGATTCCTGTTCTTTAATTAAAACAGGGCATACGCTGACACCTGATAGTCATCCGATTGACTGAAAACACATCTGAACAAATGGACTCTAATTCACCTTAAAATTAACTGCTAATCCTAGAGATTCACATACTTTTGCAACTCACAAATGTTTAACACTGGACCATTTTTCTCAATAAATAAATGACAAACTCTATATTTTCATAATTTCCTAATGAAAATTTCTTTCATTAGATTTAATGAGAATTGCTGGGATTAAATTTCACACAAAGGAGGTTGCGATTTTAAATAAAAGATTTTTAGAAGTGTGCTATAGTAATTTGTGTACATATTCACTCTTACTTTCTTTGTCTCCACTCCACTATCATATATGGGTCAGAAGAGACATCCTATTTTGCTGTCCACATCATAATAAGTGACCATATTAAGTGATTTTATATACACAGAAAACTTTTTGTTTTGGGGGTGTACTAGAACATGCTTTCATGCTTGGTTTGAAAAACACATTATTTTTGGAACTCGATTAGTTCCAAAAAACGAAATGTGGTTAGCTCTCCCACTGTGTAGCGATTGCCGAACAGCTTAGACAGTGTTTCCGTACTGCCACGCCCCTTTCCAGAGCTGTTAGCACAAGCTAGATTAAAGTAATTCTTACGTTACAAATATGGATATTCTTCTTGACAACACATCAGTACACTACAGGAGGCCTTTATTGACCCCCCGGAGCTGTGTGAGGCACTTTTTATTATGGATGGATGCACTTTATTGGACTTGTTTTGGACTGATGAAGAGAAACACCCATATATGCTGTTCTAAAGCTTGTGAATGCCAGGATCATTTTTAATACAACTCTGGTTGCATTCGTCTGAAAGAAGAAAGTCATATATACCTAGGATGCATGGAGGTTGAGTACATAATATGCTACAGTAGGTGTTGGGTCCTATCGTCAGCCTGCAAGATCGCCAATACATGATATTATCATGCTAATTCATTTAATTATTTACATACTTGGTTTCATTGCCAGAAACCAGCTCCAGCAAAAGGTTAAAAGCAGCCTAATTTTAATATTATCAAAGAACATCATCACTGATTAGCCTGGCATAGTCTATGTTATAAGTGAAGCTGTTTACATATGATGAATACATCTCTTACCACACACTGCACACGTCTGCAGCGCGTTACGGCTCAGACGCGGCCACTCTAGGTAATGCTTGTATTTATACACGCGGCGCTGTGGCTCGTTGAAGCGTCTCAGAAGCTGCTCTCTAAAAAGGGATTTTTTAAAAACGAAATATCAGCCTTTGGAGTGGACTTTTGCAACTTTGTAGATCTTTTTTATGCAGAAACATACACACCACACACTGACTAAAATTCAAAAAGTGAAAAAGCATAATAATGTCATACGTATAGGTACAATGAAATTCTTATTTTGTTATGTCCACACAAGAGACACTGGGCAGAAGAGGAAAAGACAATATGTTAGTATAAGACAATAAGTAACAGACAATAAGTTTAAAATTGTAAGGACAATTGTTTTTGGCATGTGCATCTAGCACATGGCTTCTGTTTTGTTTGGCATGTGCTCCTTTGTTTGTCACGTCTTCATGTCCCCACCCCCTTGTTTCTTTTTTATTCGTTCATTTGCCTCACAGATTGTTGTTTTCTGTTTGCAGTTTGTCCAGTCTTAATTTTTCTTGTTGGCTCCAGGGTTCTCTGCTTATCCTTCTCTTCTCTGTCTACCTCCTGCCTGGCTTTGTTCACCTGATCTATGCTTCTGGCCTGTCTGGGATCCTGCTTCTGTTGGATTTGCCTAATGGATGTCCCTCCCACCTGCTTCTGGCCCTCCATGTCTGCACACCTGCTTGTTCCCTGGAGACTACAGATTGCCTCCTCTGCCATGGTGAGGCCTTCCAGTGGCCTGGCCTACTTACCTCTTATCCTCTGGTACTGACTGTCCAACTGGTTTTGACCCCTGCCTGTCCTGACTCAGCAAGAACATGTACCGTTGTGGTTTTGCCTCCCGGGTTTTTCCTGCCTGCCTGTGACTGCTGCTTGGCTAAAGTTGAATTGTTTTGACCATTTTGGGCTGTTTTTGCTGGGTCTAATAAACCCATACTATTCACCTGCATTCTCTCTCTGTTACTGATAGTGACAAAAACATAAAGAATATACAAAAAAGGATAAAACGAAGAAGAATAGCAAAAATAAACAAGGCCAAAGTATATGTACTTTATGAATATGCAATGGAAAAAAATGCAATGGAGTGTCTATTTACATTTAATCCAAATAACCCGCTTTGTTGGCAGAGGTTATTTACACTGGCTCCACTTACAAATGTCTGGTTGGCATAGAAAATATGACTAACTACAGGTCACGTAACAGGCTCACTGGGTAGGGCGTTAAGCACATGGTGATAACTTCTGGCACGATTGACCCCTTTTTCCAAACTAATTGTTTTCTCTTTTCCTATCACATATCAGACAAAGACATTTATCAATAAAAATGAAGGAAATATTTTAAAAACTTTAGGGGTAGATGTGGGGAAGGCTTTATTGTCCCAATAAAAGGCAGCATCCATTTAGTAATTTTAAGAAATATGATAAATTGCACTCAATATGTTATAACTGCATACCGTTTTTTAACTATTTGCCATTTTTGCTCTAAGTATACTGTTTACACTTAAAACCTATTGCAAGAAAAATTTTATTTTTACATAGTGTAAATAGAATCTATTGTTATTTGCACTTAGTTATAATAGAATAGAAGATGTATTAAACTTTCATTGGTTTGATTTGTGTGTGTGACTTTTCATCCTGCAAAGTCTTATCATAGTTATCATAGTTGTATGAATGACATGTCACTCAGCATTCTACAGTACTCATCTGACTATCACACTAGTATTATTTATTATCACACTGGACAGGCCTCAGAGCTCAGAGCTGCCAGTTAGAGCTAGACTGGCTGTATGAAAGAGAAGTGAAATCTCTGCAGCAAGTGTTCAGATGTCTGTTTCTGAAGGCCAGCATATCTAAAATACTATATGTGCCTTTTATTTCCTTTATTGTACTTCCTTATCATTCTCTTCCTCATTTTGTTTTTGCATGGCATCACTTGAACAGATTTGTTTAGGAGAGAAAACACAAAGGAATTATTATATTAATTTTAAGAAAAGTGACACTAAATGCATTTTGGCTATAAAGGAAAACATAAATAAATAATACAAATGTAAAAAAAAATGCCTGGAGGGTAACAGCCAACAATACGGCTTATTATTATATATTGTGGTTAGGGTTAATTATGCTAGGTAGTTATTACTGTGAGATTTACAGTGCCTGTAAAATGTAATCTCACCAGAATGCGGAACTTAAGCTGAAAATCAGTGCTGCCCTCTGCTGTTCAAATTTATGTTTTTAATGTTAAAAAAGGTATCAGTCAGTTTAGCAATTCTTGTTTGCTTGCTCTTAAGACGTGAATAAAACATTCAAATAGTGTAATTAAAAACCCTTAAAAGTCAGTGTTATTGCATGAGTTTATTTCTTGGTATGCCATACAGAAGAGCTGTGATACAGGTAAACAATGTAATTGATGTGTCTATATCTGTTATTTCAAAAGTTCAGCATATCAGTTCTTTAGAGACAGCATGTTCATGTTCACTGACTGTGTAAACAAGGTGGCGCATTGTCTCCAACGGTAGCAGAACCCAGGGGAGGGATACAAGTGAAACTCACAATCAGCAAAAAAGAATCATCTTACCCAGCAGATACAGCATCATGACGATCAATATTATAGCTGTAATGTTATAGCATAATGATGTACATCTGAACGTTTTGTGTAAATGCAATGGTCAATTTACACTTAAAAGCATTATTGCAAAACAATTCCTTTTTTTCTTTTTATTAAAAAAGCCATGTTCATTTCTATAAACCCCAAATGCACTGAGATTAATGTTACACCTAAATGGGGTTAAATGGCAGACCACTAGTGAAAGTGCTACAATGACCAGCTTTAAAAAAGAAAGAGCTGCACTCCCATTTATTGTGTTGACTCAACATGTTTTCAAAAGCAAGACTCAGATTACAGTATCTTTAAAGGCTGGTGACATCTCATATGTCCATTTAGCCCTCAGATGATATAGTTGCACCATGATCTGAGATTAAACTGGACATGAAGTAGTATTGATGAACGGCTGTGCTTACTGTCTGTCTAATTCTACTAACCATATTACAATGACCAGAATTCTGCTGGGTTTTTTACACGCAAAGTAGGTGGCCTAAAACCTGAATAATAAACAAAACAAAAATATTTTCATTGTTTGGCCCACTTTAGTTGAATGTATATGACAGGAAAAAAATATTGAGTGCTTTCATAGAGCAACAAAGAAAACTAAGTGCAGCCACTGAGAACATTGCAACAGGACATTGATTCAAATCCTTCAAAGCCTGGATTACACCCAACGATACTCCATAAAGTTATATTAACATTGTTATTGCATTATTTTTTTGTAGTCCTAACTAGGTTCCTCAGGATGTTGACAAAACATTAGCATAAAAACAAAAATTCTTAACATTACAAAGTACTAGTCCACCTTTAGCATGGACCAATACGCAAACACGCACGCTCACACACAGATTTGGCGTGAAACAAAATGAACATTATAGCAATTCCCCCATAACTTGTTGAAAGTTTAAACAACACTCCCCGTGTGCACAAAAATTGCAAGAAAAATCTGTCTCTGTATAAGAGCATACATTCAATCATATCATCTCTGCACTACACAAATTCCATTATCTCACTTAGCAAAACAGTTCCATGTACATATATGTTACAGTTTTCATGTAACACAAAATTTGAATACTGATGCAGGGATAAAGTGCATGGTCTGCAAAGATAAGTCATTGTCCCTCACCACTGGATTACTAAATTAACCTGCTGCTCTGCCTATGCTGAGCTTGTTGATTGACACAGAGATCCGTAACCATTCAAAAAGTTTTGAGAGCTCATTGAGGGCCTGAATTCTGCTAATCCAAACCAAAGGTCACTTTAATGAGCCTCAGTAAGAAAGTTTTTGATATGTCCTCCGCTTGGAATCCCACTAGCAAAACAAAGGTTGACAAAGGTTGCCTGTAAGCCATATTTACTTTTTAAGTCTGAATTAGCATGATTATGATTGGGCTAATTTGATATGATTTTGACAGAAGTTTTAGTGTAATATGGGTGGCAGATCATTGGTGCCAGTGGGTGATGGGAATCATGCCCTGACTGCAGATTAAGCACAGGGTGGGCGTCACTGCTGTGCCAAAAGGGCGCTCCGATTGGCCTTCATCTTCTCTAGTCTCTTCGTAAGGTGGCTGTTGCTTGCTTCCAGCTCATCGATACGGTCAAGTGCAGACCTCAGCTAAAAAATAAACACAGAACTTGTTACATCACACTCTAAAACTGTGAATGGGTGCCGTCAGAATGAGAGCTTACAGAATAGTTCACTCAAAAGTGACAATTATCTTATAATTTTCTCGCCTTCAAGCCATCCTGGGTGTATATGCCTTTCTTATTTTAGATGAACACAATCATAGATTTATTAAATACCAGCTTTTTTCCAGCTTTGTAATGGCACTGAATTGTGCCTGAGTTTTTGAGGCTCCAAAAAGCACATTCATCCATCATAAAAGTAATCCATACAATTCCAGTGGGTTAATGAATCCCTTTTGAAACAAAGCAATGGATTTATATAAGAAAAATACCCACTGACTTAATTGAGTGAAGCCATTTGGATTACTTGTGGATTATTGTGATGCTTTTGTCAGATGTTTGGACTCTCATTCTGATAGCACCATTCACTGCAAAGGATCCATTTGTGATCAAGTACAGTAATGCTAAATTTCTCCTAATATGTTTCAATTAAAAAAAGAAAAACTACATCTTGGATGACCTGAGGGTGAGTACATTTTCAGCAAATATTCATTTTTGTGTGAACTCAATTTTATTTGTCATGGCGCCAAATGTTGTTATTCAGATAATTTTTTTACTTACATTTACTTAATTCATAAAGTATATTTCATTAATTCCACAGGTATGAAATGTACTCAATATTTTTAAGTGTGAGAATGTTTCACCAATAAAATTAGAGTGCAGTTGCTGCTAAGATGTTTGGGGTTTTTGTTTAGTTGTTTAGTGGGTTTTTTAAATAATGTACCTCTCTCTGCAACTTGCGTTTCTCCACTTTTAGTTCATCTTCCACCTTCTCTGCAACCTCAGCAGACGTCTTATAGCGGCTCACCTGACCCTCCAGCCGAATGATCTGCCACATGAGAAAGATTACAGGTTACACATGAAATGTTAGATTATTTCCTGTTTAACTGGTTGTACCACAATAGGAATTAACAGTGCATAACGGGAGATTAACCTTAAATGGAGGACATTATTAAAGGGAAATTTCACTTACAAACTAAAATTCAGTCATTAATGACTCACCCTCATGTCGTTCCAAACCTGGAATACCTCTGTTCATCTTCAGAACACAAATTAAGATATTTTTGATTAAATCCTAGAGCTGTGGTGGGGAACTTTGATCCTGGAGGGCCGGTGTCCAACACTTAGCTCCAACACTGAAAAAAATACCAACCTGTATCCTGAAGACCTTGATTAGCTTGTTCAGGTGTGTTTGATTAGGGTTGGAGCTAAACTCTGCAGGGACACTGGCCCTCGAGGATCAACGTTCCCCACCCCTGTCCTAGAGCTTTGTGACCCTGCATAGACTGCAATGCAATTACTACGTTCAAGGCCCAGAAAGGTAGTAAGGACATCATTCAAATACAGTGGCATATGAAAGTTTGGGAACCCCTTGCAGAATCTATAAAATTATTAATAATTTTAACAAAATAAGAGAGATCATACAAAATGCATACTATTTGTTATTTAGTACTGTCCTGAGTAAGATATTTTACATAAAAGATGTTTACATAAAGCCCACAAGACAAAAAAAAAAAAAAAAAGTTGAAATTATTAAAATAACCCCCTTCAAAAGTTTGGGAACCCTTGGTTCCTAATACTGTGTGTGGTTACCTGGATGATCTACGACTATTTTTTGTTTTGTGATGGTTGTTCATGAGTCCCTTGTTTGTTCTGAACAGTTAAACTGAGCTCTGTTCTTCAAAAAAATCCTCAGAATAAAAACATCAGGTGTTCAGCAGCAGGATTGGTTCGCGGCAATAGACCTGAAGGATGCGTACTTTCATGTCTCTATCCTCCCTCGGCATTGACCGTTTCTTCGGTTTGCCTACGAAGGACGCGCATATCAGTAATAGGTCCTCCCTTTCAGGCTCTTTCTGTCACCTCACGTCTTTACGAAGATTGCGGAGGCAGCTCTCGCTCCACTGCGCGAGCAGGGCATTTGCATCCTCAAGTACCTTGACAACTGACTGACTGGCAAGGTAGCTGGCTGATCGTCAAAGTAGCTCAGTCTCAGGAGTTGGTTTGTGAACACAGGGACCAGGTGCTGCAGCACCTAGCCCAATTGGGCCTTCGGGTCAACGGGGAGAAGAGCAAGCTTTCTTAGTGTGGAGTTAGACTCGGTCACCATGACAGCGCGCCTTTCATCAGACCGCGCTCAGTCAATGCTGAATTGCTTGTGCTCCTTCAAGGACAAGACAGTGGTCCCACTGAAACTATTTCAGAGGCTCCTGGGGCATTTTGCATCCACAGAATGCCTCAGCCTCAGCACACCATGGAGGAAACCTGTAACCAGGGGGTTCCTACCCACTGAGGAGCCACGCAGAGGGGCATGGTAGGCCAAAATAGCCGCCACGTAGACCTTCAGGATGGAGTGGGCTAACCCTGCAGAGAATCGATCCTGCAGAAACTCCAGCACTGTACCAACCGGGCAGTTAACTGGGTCCTGCTGGCGGTGTCCGCACCATGAAGTGAAGAGTCTCCACTTCAGGGCGTACAGTTTCCTTGTAGAGGGAGCTCTGGAAAGGAGGATGGTCTCAACAACCTTGGTTGAGAGACCAGAAGCTATGAAGTGTGCCCCCTCAGGGGCCACACCCCCATGCTTCTTCGGAACTATGAAGTACCAACTGTAGAACTCGGACTCCCTGAGATGTCCAGGGACATGAACTGCTCTCACCTCCTTGGTAGTTGATGTAGTAGACCACCACTGTGTTGTTGGTGTGCACCAACACATGGCAGTCTCTTAGGTCCGGGAGAAAATGTTTCCCCGAAACATGGCCAGCATCTCCAGGCAGTTGACTCCACAGACCACGGGCAGGGTGGTCACTCATGACCGCTCCCCAACCGGTGAGAGACGCATCCGTCGCTAGCGTTACATGGCGACAAGGAGCTCCCAGCACCGGGCCCTGAGACAGAAACCAAGGCTACATGTCCAAGGCAAGAGTGTCTACTTCCTGTTACATTACCAGACCCTGCTCGGGGCCCACCAGAGTGGGAAAGACCCCTCTGAAAGGTGGCGGCGGAGCGCCGAATTGGCGACAGCCTCGCTCTACAGTGCGCAGGACCCAAGCAGATACATTTGGCAGTAGTTTCCATGCTGCCAAATAATCTACTAAGGGAACCAACCTCTCGAGACTGCCCTCTGGTGTTGTTTGAGCTGCTAGGCAGGAGACGGCCGAACTAGCTGCTCTAGAGACCCCCGCAGGGGTGGCAAGCTCCCCAGCTCCGCTACGTTTCTGGGCGGAAGAGACTGAGGTGTGGGCTCGCTGGAGACCGCTGCACCCTGGAACACCGGCAGGGTTGGCAGGCTGATCTCCCGAGGGCACAGAGGAGAGACGGGCACCGTGGAATGTGGTGGACCCCACTCTGCCCCAGAAGGGCCTGCCTCAGAAGTCCTGGACCATAGGAGTCAGGATTCTCCTTATACGTGATGCCTCATAGGTCCGGGTGAAAGTGTTTCAGAACCTGAAACACGGCCAGCATCTCCAGGCAGCTGATGTGCCAAGTTGGATGGTGACCACTCCACAGACCGCGGGCGGGGTGGCCATTCATGACCACTCCCCAACCGGTGAGGGACGTGTCCGTCACTAGCATTACGCGGCGACAAGGAGCTCCCAACACCGGGGCCCTGAGACAAGAACCAAGGTCTCCTCTACATGTCCAAGGCACGTAGGCGTTGCCGCGTGACCTTAATCATGCAAAGCAGGTTCCCCCTCAGGGAAAACCCCTTGGTCTTGAGCCACCACTGTAGGGATCTCATGTACAGCAGGCCAAAAGGTATCACGTTGGATGCAGTTGCCATCAGACTGAGCAGTTGTTGCACAGTGAATGACCGGCCTACTTTCACTCTCTTGACTGCCGTGAGGATGACTCGATCCGAGCAGGAGAAAGACGTGTCTGCATCGTGGTCGATCCCACACCACGCCTAGATAAGTGGTTCTCTGTAATGGAGAAAGCACACTTTTCTCGGCGTTCAGTCACAACCCCAGTTCTTTCAAATGGGCAAGGACGACATCTCGATGCCGAGCCGCCACTGCTCAGAATGAGCTAATACAGACAAAATGTCGATAAGTTTCAGTATGCAGATGCCCTGGACCTGAGCCGCGGGGAAACTCACGAGGGCACCCTCCTCGAAGAGAGCCCTCCAGGAGCGCAGCGTGCACAGCAAGAGTGCGGGAACTGACGCCGCTGCTTATATTCGTAAGAATGCTTTGTTGGACATAGTGACACTCTCAAATAAAAGCTGTGCAAACTAGCACAAAAACAGAGTGACACACACACACAGAGAGCTTGCTGAAAGACAGAAGCTGCCGGCTGCATGCACTGCACGTGCTTTTAAGCTTCCTGGTCTCTACGTCACCCGTGACGTCTCGTTTCTCCACTGGACTGTATGCACACGTGTTTCAGAGCGTGGTCACGCTGGAGGCGTTCCCCTAGCATTTTTGGATGCAGCTCAAGTTCCTGAAGGGGAACCAAAGTTTCCCAAACTTTTGAAGGGGGTTATTTTAATAATTTCAGCTATATATATATATATATTTTTTTTTTTGTCTTGTGGACTATATGCAAACATCTTTTATGTAAAATATCTTACTTAGGACAGTACTAAATAAAAAATAACATGCATTTTGTATGATCTCTCTTATTTTGTTAAACTTATTCACACATCCATCGTGGTACTCTTGTGAATACGCACTGAAGACTGATACAGAAAATAAGAAATTGTTGAATAAAGTCATTATTTTTGTTTTCTTTGCACACAAAAAGTATTCTCGTATCTTCAAAACATTAAAAGGTTGAATCACTGATGTCACATGGACTAGTATGAACAATGTCCATACTACCTCTCTGGGTCATGAATGTGGTAGTTACATTGCTTTCAGAAAGTCAGAAAGCCTTTGGATCTCATCCAACATATTTCAATTTGTGTTCAGAAGATGAACGAAGGTCTTACAGGTTTTGAACGACACAAGGGTGATTAATTACTGACAGAATTTACATTTTTGAGTGAACTATACCTTTAACTACTGAAGATGAAATTGCATGCAAGAGCACAATTTATGCCTTTGGATATAAAGTGTTAATTTTATCCATGACTTACATTTTGTTCAAGTGCTGTGACTTCTTGCTCAGACTTGACCAACTTGAATTTCAGGTCACTGATCTGCCTGTTAGCATCTCCTGTAGAAAAAAAAAATGTTTACTTAGGGTTTACATGAAAACTCTAAATTACAAACCAGCCTAAATCATGACTGATAGTGAATGAATGGTGAATGGTGTATCTTACGCTGCAGGTCTAGAATATGAGGGTCTAGGCCATTCTGTAGGTCATCCTCATCTGTGCTTCCTGTTTCTTCTGTCCCATTCTTTTGTTTCTGCTCTGCAATGGCTTTATACTTGCGCACCTGCACATTCACATGCAGTTTAGTCATGCTAACAAAGTCCCTATGACAAGCATTACAGGTATTTCATAAGATGTTCTCCCACAACATTAATCATACGCAGAACAATGAATCACTTGAAAAGAATGAAATGACAACTCACTTGGTCGAGCAAACTCTCTCTCTCTTCCACTAGTTTCTTCAATCTGATCTCTGAAAATTGCAAATAAAAAAAATGTACAGGACATGAACCTCAAAAAAATCAGGCAATATAATATACAATGAGACAATGTAGGTGCTAAAAAACAATTTATTTTGCAGCACAAAGTATACAAATTGAAGCAGTTGATTTAACATTTTAATTTATTACAATGGATTTAAAAAAAAAATGCAGTTAACATGCAATTAACATGACCATAAATATCTGTCTAATGCATGACTAGATTACAAAATAGATTGCTGTGGTCATAAGTAACAATAAGGAAATAAACAATGTATTGTTTTCTAAAGCCATTTTTATAATGTCTTTTTAAAGGTTTATTATTTATTAATTTAATTATCAGCACATCATTGTTATTAATTAAAAATGTTTAAGCATTAGCAATATTTTATTTATTATTAATATATCATTTTGTATAAAACGTGTATATGGGGATGTTGTTGTTGTTATTATCATCAACATCAACATTATCACAATTATTATTACATTTGTGTGTGTTTGTACAAAACATCTCGGTATTTTCTCTTTATTTGTGGTAATTACAAGTATGATGACAAATGTATAAACATGAAAAAGTACATATTCTTCTAAAATGCAGTGCATTTAATTTAATAAATACTTGTATCTGTACGCATATAACATTGAATATATTATTGAATATATTTTAATAAGAAAATGCTTTATTAAAAAATCTTTTTTTTTAATTTCAAAATTTAAACAGCTTTTGCATGTCTTGATCGGTCCCATTTGCACTGAAGATTTAAAGCACATATCCAACTTTACAACATGAGATCAATTTCTTGAGAAAAAAAAAAAAAATCAAACTAACATTGTCATAAAAGTCAGCAAATCAAAATGAGTCTGTGGAAAATTACGATACAAAGCAGCTAAACATCTTCTTCATCTTAAGCTTAGTCTTTAATAATGTATGTGTTTCATTTTCTATACTCAGTCCACTCACAGTGACTATTAATTCATTTAATGATTCACTGCTATGCATATTTACTACATCCAGCACTAAAAGATCAGCATCCAATGCAGCAGCTTCCTCACAACTATCGAGAAGGAACGCTGTGCCCTTGTGCTCTACTGGCATGCTATATGTGTCCTCCACAAACTGTAACTCTGGCTCAGCCTCTGTCTCGTGCTGGTTCCTGGATTGTGCATCATTGTCTCTTGTGGTATTTAAAATATCCACTTCATTAGACTCTGTGGGTTCAAACATAGATCTTTAGAGGTTTTAATGCCAGCATTGATTTCTATGCAGTTATTTTTCTCTGCTTGGATGGCCTGTGGTTCATATACTGTAATTTCAGATATTATCTGACTCTAAGGTTTAAATAATTATAGTGGCACATCTGGTGAAGTTCTGCACTTGAATCAATGCATCTTTCATCCTCTAACCTGTTTTGTTTGGTTTTAACAGCAGTTATATGTTCTTCACATTAACTGCTGTGCACTCTAGCTGTTATGTGTTAAATCAGCAATTAGTATACTTGGGCTTGTGATTTTTTTTAATTTTGAGACTTGGAATCCTCCTCCATGAACAGTGACCTTAAGATGAGATGCTGATGATTGAGATGAGATGCTGGATGGAAAACACCTCTTGATTGGACTCAAAGAGCGAATCCATTAAAACAGAAAGACACTAAGAATAATTGAATTTTTTTGTGTGTGTGTGTGTGTGTGTTAAGCAACTGGCAGAGTTCTTCAAATCTTAATTGAATTAAAGGCTGATCAGTGGAGAGAGAATTCCAACAGAGATACCCTTAGATGTGGAAAAATAAAGAGATTGATTCAATAGGTAGTTGAAACTAAGATGTTTTCTTTTTTTTCAATCACTTTGGCACATTTTTTGAATCAGTCTTAACCTTCTTTAAACTGTAAGTGCAATTGTCACAACTGCTTGCTGAACTCTATTGCATGTCTGCAAAATGTAGTAACTCACCCAAAACATTGCCATTTATGGAGTGTCTATTTACTCTAAGTGCAAATAGCCCACCTTGTTGGCAGAGGCTATTTACACTAACTCCACCCACCAATGTGTGATAGGGCTAGTCAACATTACAAATGACGGCCATAAATCACCAGTTCCAGTGGAGTAGATGGTAAAGTGCGTGCCGTAGTCTTTTTGACGTGATCGACCTGGGTTCCATTGCTAGAATCCATTGTTATTTGCACGCAGTGTAAATAGCATCCATTGGCCATCGCTATTTGCACTTAGTGTAAATAGCATCTATCACAAAGAAAATATGCTATTTGCACTCAGTGTAAATAGTATCCATCGCTACTTGCACTTAGTGTAAATAGCATCTATTGCAAATAGCCGCTGCCTTTAATTTATGCTTCAGAACCAAGTTATAGTGTCAGTGAATTGGCCAATGCCACCAAAATAAAAAAATGTGTTTGTCATCATGTAAGGCACACTGAGGCATTTTGTTTTTGTTTTTGTTTTTTTCACCATGGAAATATTTCACCATGGAAAATTTATATATGCATTTCATTTAAATTAATTTTGTGTTATATGCAAATTAAATTTAGTTGCAATTTCATATTTGTTATATGCAAATATTTTTAATATATATATTTTTTTATTTTAAATATATATATATTTTTTTTTATTATGCATACAGTACATTTATTTTGTGGAAATATGTTACGTCAAATGAAAATTCACCATTGCTTATTCATTTTTACACTATTACTTTTCCCCAACACCACCAAAACCACACATTCTTACAAATCTTTCTACTGCTCTTCCACAAGCAGCACTGAATTTTCAGTTTACATGTAACACATTTCTACAGATAAATGTACTGTACAAATATAAATTTATTTATATAGCACTACTCTAGCTGCTGCTGTTTAGGGTTGTGATGTTTGTTCAAATATGGCAGTGATTGTGCTGGAAAAACTCCATATATATCTTCCAAACTTGGTTGTTTGGCAGGAGTGTGTTCCCTTTCAGTCGGTCACTCTTGATGTCACGTCAGTGCTTTGACCAACGAATTGGTATCTCCCATTCGAGTGTAAACTAAACAAGCCAATGCACACTGGCATGCGATGATTGCATCCAGCTGCTGCTTATCACGGCATGAGCAGGGCAGCAAGTGAAATGCATACTCAGCTTTCGCTTTGGCATATCATTCTGTTACAATTCTCTTCAGTCTTCTGAGAAGATAAAATCAACAAGTTCAACACACTCTTTCAGGGCTCTCGTGTTGGCGGTATGGCACTTCAGCGGCGGTGGTCTCCTGTGTCGAGTGGATTTGCACACATTAGGCAGCCGGGTGTAGGGAGAGGTTGAATGTGCCTCTCCTTCCCCCGGAGGAGGGCTGGGTGGAGAATCTTTTGTTCCAAAAAATCTCGACAACAGAATGGTTTCCTCTATCTCTGGGTCCCCAGAGGGGACGGGGGGTGTTGGACGGGCCAATCCCAGACCGCACTCACCTTCCTCTCTCGCCAGCGAGCAGCAGTGGGCGCTTTGAGAGTACTATCAAACGTACTACTCACGCATCCTCTGCCGAACGCAGGTAAGTGTCACACACACTCAAGACACAGACACTCAGACCCCACTTTGGACCATCTACGAGATGCCCTAGCAGGGTTCCTGTGTTCCCTTTCGCTGCCCCACGGCGGGTACGTCTGTGGTTCCGTTGGTACCACTTCTACAGTGTCTGGGGGCCTGACTAGCACTCCCCAGTCCATCTCGCTGGCTCCTTCGGACCATCAGACTTGGCTATGCGATTCAGTTCATCCTGTGCCCTCCCAAGTTCAGGGGCGTCCACTTCAGTGAAAGCGGCAGATGGCCCTGTCTTGCGTGCAGAGATCACAACTTTACTGGTGAAGGATGCGATAGAGCCGGTCCCTCCAGCCAATATGGAGATGGGGGTTTTACAGCCCTT
>JAHKKF010519530.1:35823-60482 GCA_019740295.1 Labeo calbasu | reverse complement strand
GTTATTATTATTATTAATATTATTATTTATTTATTTATTTATTTGTCTTATTTCAAATGGTAATATTTCATAATATTACTGTTTTTACTCCATTTCTGATCAAATGAATGCATTAAAACATCTTACCAACGCCAAATATTTACATATACCACTGATGAACTCATTTTGATTGGTCGTTTTTATTGTAAGTAAGTTTTACATTTTGTGTCCTCTCATCTAGCTGAACCTGGCCTCTAGCGTGTCGCTGTCAAAAAGAGAAAGTGAGGGGTTTCCTGAGGGCTTGCCTCATCCCCCCACCTCTGCCGCAACTCCCATCACCCCCATGAGGCAGGGACCCTCCGTCATCAGCTCCTCCAGCCTGCATGGAGTGGGTCCCATCCGTCGGCGCAACTCCGACAAGTTCTGCACCCCCATTGCTTCAGGTCAGTGTACCTCCACACAAAACATAGTCTACATATCAATTTCTTTAACACTGAAATATGTATGAAATTATTTTGTCTCTGTCTGTTACAGAACTTGCACAGAATTGTGAATTCTACAAAAACGCTGATGTCAGGCCTCCATTTACCTACGCCTCCCTCATACGACACGTAAGTCAGCCTGTGTGATGTAGAGATCTGGTCTGTGTGCTCTGTGCTCCAGTGCACTTGAGCGGGGTTCAGAGGTGTGTGCTGGTAACTAAGGATTTATGCGCATCTCTTAGCTCGGTGTCAGTCATGCTGAAACGAACGGCACTATCCATAATGCACTGCCTGCCCGTCTGGAAACAGTCCATCAGCTAATGTCTCACTAATAACAGCCATTTGAATCACCTCTTGACACTTGCTCACTTTCTCTCTTCCGTTCTCTCTTGGCTTTATTCAACCAGGCCATTCTGGAAGCCCCTGACCGACAGCTGACTCTAAACGAGATCTATAACTGGTTTACACGAATGTTCGCCTATTTCAGGAGAAACACAGCAACATGGAAGGTAACGTCCCATCCAGTAAAGTTAATACATTTTGCACCATAGAGGTCTTTATATATATATATATATATATATATATATATACAGTTTCCACAAAAATATTAAGAAGCACAGCTGTTTTCAATATGCTGTTTTTAATAATAATTTCTTCCAAGTAAATCAGCATATTAGAATGATATCTGAAGGGTTATGTGACTCTGAAGACTGGAGTAATGACTGCTGAAAATTCAACTTGTCATCATTCAAATAAATTACATTTTAAAATGCATTAAAACAGAAAACAGATTTAAAATAATAATGTTTAAATAATAATAATGACTAATATCAACATTATTGTAATTGGATAATTAACATTTAGAGTGAATTTTAATGTGGTGTGTGTCTAATTTGATATCATTAAATTATAAAATTATAGTTTACTAATAGTATATAAAATGAACTACCTTTTAAAAGTTTTTTTTTTTTTAAGAAATTAATACTTTTATTCAAGTAGCATTAATTTACAACATTAACAATCATTTTATGTATCAAATGCAATACAATATCTCTTTTTCCCAAACATAAGACTTACTTTTCAAGTTTTTAATATTTTTGTTAAAATATACAAAGCTTGTACTTTTTTGAAATGTAAGTTGCAAATACACTACAAATATTATTAATATTATATATTATAAATAAAAAATATTAGAATAGATATTATATTATATTAGATATTATAGTAAATATTTATAATATTTAAATAATAATTATTACAACTAATACCAACATTGCTTTAATTGGATAATAAACATTTACTTTTTTTAGTGAATTTCATTGTTTTATATGTCTAATTTGCTATCATTCAATTATAAAATTATAGTATACTAATAGTATGTAATATGAACTACTTTTCAGTATTTTTTAATATATTGGCAAAGTAGCATTAATTTGATTAAAACTGACAGTAAAGACATTTAGAATTGTACAAATATCCAAATATATTAAATAAACGCTGTTCCTTTGAGCTCTATTTATCATAGAATACAATGTTTCCAACAATTATAATAAGAAGAAATTATTACTTTTAAACAGAAAATCTGTATATTGGAATGATTTCTGAAGGAAAATGTGACACTGAATATTAGAGTAATATAAAAATATATTTTTATAATATGTAATTAAAAACAAAAAAAATTTAATGTTCCACAATATTACAGTTTTTGCTCTATTTCTGATCAAATGAATGCATACTGCTGAAAATTCAGCTTTGTCATCACTGGAATAAATTAAATTTTAAAATATTAAAATAGAAAACCGATAATATTGCAATATTTCACAATATTGGTGTTTTTACAGTATTTTTAATTTGAAAAATGTTAGACTTTTTTGTTTAGTGTTTAGAGTTTATATATATACACACACATTTTTATTGTTAAATACTGAGCAATTTATTCACGTATTTAAACATTTGATAAAGTTAACTCTGTTTGGATAGTTTTGTGAATGTTTTGTCTTATATCATCTCAGCAGGCCTTTGTACCGCAAGTTATAAGAAACTATCAGTCTACAGCGGTCACAATATTTAGAGGCTCTGGCTTGTCTATGCTTGCCTCTTGGCAATGAGGCAGAAGGGCCCCTTCTTTTATAAGTCTCACAGAGATAAAAACAGAGCAACAGACGCGGCCCATTGTTCAACGCGACCCAAACAACAATAAATTCTCCCTTCGTGCCAAGGGGTACAGCGGGTACAACAGAGATACGGCCTTCTGTAGAGTTCCAATAACAGTGAGGTTATTAATGACGCCTGGCATCACACAGACAGCCAAGTTACGACCCGGCCATTCCCAGATCTGTTTTTCTTTGTTTTTTTTGGTGTCCCGATGTGCTCTCCTTATTGTTTTGATTGTTATGTGGCGTCGGCCTGCCTAATGGTGTTTGGTAGGTGGGAGCAGGAAGTTCAAGTCTGACTCATTCGAGTCCATTTCCTTTTCGCTCCATGCTATAACTTTGACTAAAAACTCCCCAAATTCAGTTATGCATAAATCAGTCTAAAACAGCTGCATGTGTATGCATATACCAACACATTCTATGTTTTATCAGTTCATAGGCACGTAGCATTGTAACTCTTATCAGACAGTTTAATTTGGAGCGGTTGATTAGCGTGCGCCCCGCTGGTCCGCAGCCAGTTCTGTATCAGCTCAGCATCTCCTGACCAGCTCCGACATGCCACGCTCCACTGGATCCCGCCACAGGTTCCTATGAACCTGCTGCTGTCATCAGTTGCTTTAACCACATGACACTCGGTTTCATGCCACCCAAGGCAGGCAGAGCCGATGCTAGACATCAGCAAATACATGTACGTGTGTTGTGTGTGCACAGTGTAATCTCATTAGAATATAAAGATAACACTTAGTCAAATCGGTTTATTGATGAAGCATATTGATAATGCATAAAAAGATGAAGATGAGTTAGACCAAAATGTTAAGGAATAAGTAATAATAATAATAATAATAATAATAATAATAATAAATCATTACTAAATATTACATATTAGCAAATACAATTATTATTAATAAATACTATAATATATAATGAAAATGGAAACATAATAATAATAAATTCTTTTAATAATAAAAGATTTAATAATAAAAATCTACTTAATAACCATATTTAACTTAAACATGTTTGTTTTAACTTTTTAAATGATTTAAACCGAAAATATGTATAGTTAAAAACTAAAATGTAAATAAATAAATAAATAATAGCAAATATTGTCATTTACACATTAGAAATTTAAATTATTACAAAATATTACATATTAATAAATAAATAAAAATAAGAAAATTATAACATATTAAAATGCAAATTTAAGCGTAATAATAATAACAATCATAATAATAATAAAATTCTTACTCATTAACCATGTTTAACCGAAACATGTTTGTTTTCCTTTTTAAATGATCTAAACATACCTTTATACCTTGACATTTTAATAATGTTAAGTAATTAAAAATGTTTTAGTAGTTTATTAGTAACAATAATGATGCTAATAATAATAAAAATGTATTTATATAAAATTTATTAATATTTACATTATACATTATAAATAATTAAAATGTTAAATATCAAAAAATGTTACATATAATAAAAATAGTAACTTAGATCACTTTTAATTTTATACCTTGACATTTTAATAAGTAATGTTAAGTAGTAGTAGTAGTAGTAATGATGATAATAATAATAATAATTTACATTTGATAAACTATAAAATATTAAGTATCAATAAATAATAAGAAATATTATAATAAAAATAAACATTAAAATATAATAATAATAATAATAATAAATATTAATATTTACATATAAATAAGTAAAATATATTTCAGTAAATTATATTAAGAAATATTATAATATATAGTGAAGATTAAAATTAGAACATAATGCTAATAATAATAATAAGTATTAGTATTTACATATTATAAATAATTAAAAATTAAATATCAATACATAAAATATTATTAAAAAAGTTATATATAATAAAAAATTAAATAATAACAATAATAATAATATAAAACTTACTCAATAATCATGTTTAACTTTTAAAGTGATCTAAACATACATTTTTTATATATATATATAAGTAATGTTATTAAGTAGTAGTAGTAGTAATCATCATCATCATAGAAACACTTGACTAAAATTTATTATTATTATATTTATTATTATTATTATTATTAATCATCATTGTCATCAACATAATGAAGTCTTACTTTTTATCTAAACTTGCATGAAATTTTGTCTCCGCTAGCCTTTCTCTCTTCTTCTGTCTAAAGTGAAGAGCAGAGCGGTCATTAAAGGCCCGGCCCGATCATGTAACCGTCCCATTTACCGGGCCATCTCCCCATCACCCTGCTTAGCCATTAGTTCGCCCCTCAGAAAGATGTGCTAATACATGCCTCCCTTCCCAGCACCTCCCGTCCTCCCCTTCCCCCTGCGGACCAGGAGCTTGGCAAGGTGCTGTCAGGCCGGAGAGGAAACGGACACCGCAAAGAGTAGCTCGCTTCCTGTCAGTCAGTCTCCTCATTAGCCATTCACGTGGCCTATAGCCTGAAGCCTGGGCTGAGGAGGTGCTGCCCCACATTCAGCCAACACTGGCCCAAGGCTCATTTGTGTGCCTGAGCCTCTGGAGGAGAGGAAGTAAGGAGAGAAACAGAGAAGGTGAGGTGAGAGAGGGACCCAAGGAGGCTGAGGGCATCGAGACAGAACAGCAGGCTAATAGTCTTGAACCGCAGAGGCACCCAGGAGCAGTTAGTGAGCTTAGCCACTGAGAGTTGAGGCGAAGGAGGTGAAAGTGGCAGGAATATCTTTAACAACTCATTTCACTTTTATGAAATTTAACAATTAATGGATCCGGCTACTTTTCCTCCTCCACCACAGTCAGATCTTTTTTTTTTCCTCCTATAGTACCTTTTCACACTCTCTCTCTTCTTTTTACTTTAATAACTGCACGTTCGCACTCATCTTCCTCTCTTGCCAGTCATTTGGCCCGGTATTAAATATAGAAATGGAGATGCATGTTCTCCGGTGCTCTTAATGGCCATCTATATTTCATGAAAAGTCAGGTCCGGAGAGTAGGGGAAGTCATTGATCAGTTAAAGGGCGGCTTTTATTCACAAGATGGACACCGGCTGGGTCATTCTACAAAACCGCTGCTATTTGTGTCCCTCATAGTCATTTATGAAAAAATTACCTTAACAATGAAGAGATGATGCTAACTTTTTTTTAGTAATTGTGTTACTACACACATTTTTTACCTTGCCTTGTTTATTTGCTTATTAGTGATGGTGAAGTTAATTTAATCTAAATGCTGATTTGGTGCTCAAGAAACATTTACGATTATAATCAATATTAAAAAAACGGATTTTTTCTGTGATGAATAGAAAGTTTAAAAGAACAGTTTTTGTTTGAAATTGTAATATTTCATAACATGGTAAATGTCTTTACTAACACTTTTGATTAATTTAATGCATCCTTGCTAAATAAAAAATAAATTGTATTATATATACACTACCAGTACCTAGCTTTTTATTCGATTAATCGTCAGAATAATCGACCGATGTGTGTATCGGCCCTGTTACAGTCATATTTTTGGTCAACAATTTTGGTAATCGAGCAATCGGTCAATTATTCTTCCGATTTATCGAGTAATCAGCTAATATATATATATATATAAATAGCAATAATAGCAATGAGGCAATCATTAGTTCAAATAAAGTATCAAAAGAAAGTAATCCTATGGATTTCATTGAATACAACTGTTTTTGTAACCCACACTGATCATTTCTCTGGGCCTCGTTCTTGTTAATAATATTGAAGTCTGATTTTTGCTGTCACACTCTCTTCTTCAGTGCAGGTTTATCTAGTATTTTATACTGCTCATACACTGGTACTTTCTTTTGTATGAGGTCATTAGTATCTAGACTGAGCCTTGGTGTCCTTGATGTAGTTTTTAAGCCCACTGTGCCTGAAATCGACCCATATTTACTTTCTTAATACACCTTCCTGGTCCTATGAGTGATTAGTGGTGCAAAAAAAAGTCTTTTATAATATTTTTAAAAACTGAATAACCTGAAAATCCAGTTTCACTCTAAAATGATGTAAAACATTCACTGTCGCTGTTCACTTCTAGGCTAAAATGGTGGCTGTAGTGTCGTCCCTCTTCATGTGGACGCCGTCACCAAAGGAACTGAGACCCATTTGACATCCGCACCACGCGTGCCATCTTTCTAATATAGCTGCCACCCCTCCAGTCACTCATTCTCTCTCTCACACACACACACACACACACACACACACAGCAAGGCGGGCATTTTGTTTATGTCTGCAAAGGCTGACCCCCTTTAAATTGCTGCTAATGTTTTAACTGGGAGAATTAGTCTTTCATCACGGATGGGAATGCAAATAAAATCGGTGAGGTGGCAGGCTGAAATTGGGGTCATACTCATTTGCAAAACTAAGCATCATCGCTCCTGCACGGGGAAATTTATTCAAAGGAGGGAGGCCTCGCCTGATTATGGCACTTGTAATTATGGTTAGGAGTGATTCCGGCATCAGCAGTCCCTCCCTCATGGATTCAGGAAAAAAAAAGAGTGCGTCGGAAAAAATACACAGGATTTAATTATACACGAATTAAAATTGGTAATGAAATTGGGCATGAACAAACTACAAATAGCAGATGAAAAGGAAGGGGCCTCCCTTGGGGGTGTTATTCTAGATAGTGGCTGATTAGTGAAATTTAAAATAAAAAAGCAGGGGGTGGGTTTGCTGATGGTGGAGGGGGGATAGCGTGCATCGTTTCTTATTTTTTTGCGTTCAAAGATGGACTTTTTTTTTTTTTCTCCAAACTCCCACTGTTATGATGGTGTGGCACCACATTGTCACTTCCCCTCGGTAGAATGTGCACTTAATTGGTTGTGTGTGTCTGTGAGATGGTGCGGGCGGGAGGGGGACGGGTTCGAGATGGAGAGATACGCTCGGTCGACACGTCCCTGTCTGAGCCGTACAATCTTTTGTGCTCATCATCACGTGCGCTCTTTTAATTAGAAAGCAGGTATAAGATTTATGCCATTATTAAAGGCTGTTTATATCAGGCCTCGCTATAATTGCATTTTCAGCAATGACAGCGACGCGGACGCGATTCTGCTTAAGATACCTACGGCGTCGAGTCGTGGCTGGAACGGGAGACTGACTTCTTCTTTTTGCTCTTTTCTGTTTTCTCTATATGTCCTGTCGCTGTTACCCAGAATGCTGTGCGCCATAACCTGAGTCTGCACAAGTGCTTTGTGCGGGTCGAGAACGTCAAGGGTGCTGTTTGGACCGTGGACGAAGTGGAATACCAAAAGAGGAGACCACCAAAGATGACCGGGTACGTAGACTCGTACGTACATTGATCTATTCTCTTAATTCTTCTTAATAAAAGTGAATGATTGTTGCCAAAAAGTTATCATGAACGTACCGTAAAAGTGCTCTTTATGACTGTACAGCACTATATTCCAAGACTTCTGAATCTATAAAGTACACTGGGAAAAAAAAAATCCCATTAAATTTACAGTGAAAACTGGTAGCTGTGATTGTCAGAAATTCACTTTTAAAAAAGTAGGGTGACAATAACAAGATTCCTATATTTCATTATGTGATATAACATCAGTATACCTCTAATCAGAGTTAATCATACTGTAAGTAGCCTGTCCATAAAACATGGCCAGTACTCATATATAGGTTCATATTGTATGCACAAAGACAAAAGGTAACTCAGATGACACTAAAATAATGCAATAAACATTAACTAAACATAAAATGTAACACAAAACACCATAACGTATATTACTGATAACAAACATAACAAGAAACAAAATTATTAATATAATACAATGTTTCTCACAGGGGTTTTTGGGACTGTCCTTTTACTGTTTTTCAACTGTGGAATATATGATAATTCATAGTTTTTACTTCCAAAGACTATTAGTTAGAATGTGTTTTACAGTAAAATAAGAAAAAAATAAATTATTAATACAAAATATAATGCGATGGGCCACGCAGGGACTGTTTTTCACCATAAAATATATTATAATTTATAGATTTTTTTTTTCTTCCAAATTTTTTTTACAATGTAGTTTTGTCCCAAACAAACCACAATATAATTACTATTCAATAAAAATCATCACCTTATCTGTAGCTCTTAAATCAAAAATTGCATATTTAGGCATTTTGCGTCAAGTTTGACGTGACCAATGACGTTTGATATCGTTGATGTCAAATAGTTGTGCCGCCACTCTTGGCTTTCTTAAGAAGTCCTGCTGAGTCTTTCTGTTGCCTTACAGACTGAAATATAAGCCTGTTTGAAATCATACTAGTCGCATAACCTGTGAAGCACTGAATTAAAACAGCACTCTTTAAGTGAAACCTATTTATTGCGGAGAAGTCCCAAAAACAGGCTTTATTCCTGTAGCAAAAGCGTAAGCTTGTAGGTCTGCTCTGTAAGTGGGGCTATAATCGTTATTGGCATGTATGATTACCCTAATGGGCTTCCCATCATTACCCTATTACTGACTCTCTAGTCAAAAGCACAAAGGTCTCTTTTGTGCCTTGCCTGCTTGTGTTTGGCAGTGCATCTGTGTGTGTGTATGTGTTTGTGCGCCTGTGTATTTTTCCCGTCTGTGTCTACACTGTTTAGGGTACATTGTGAGCAGATGCACAGCAGAAAAGCGTGCCTGCTTGCATTTGTACAAACAGATGTTACACGCCGTCTCAAGCTCTGCCAGAGAGACGACGGCAAATTACCCAGCCGACGGCCTGCGCGCCAGATTTCAGCCCTGTAGCGCACAGACACAATAGCGAACAAACAGTAGTGTGTGTGTGTGTGTGCGTGTATGCAGTATATGCTGTGTCAGAATGCATGTGTTACTCTCCATTGTTTAACTTTTCTATTTATCTCTTGTAAACAGAATAGTGCCTCAGCATTTTTCAGAGAGTTGGGAGCTTTTTTTAACACATACTTTGGTCAGATGTGTTTTGTTGTAATCCACACATGTACTTAATCACAATTTCTCTTTCTTCTGTTTCTCAGAAGTCCCACTCTCGTGAAGAATATGATTTCTGGGCTGGGATTTGGCTCCCTGAATGCCAGCTACCAGGTGAGTGTGTGTGTGTGCTTTCAGTACATCAAATCGACACCTATATGCATACATACACACCTGCATCATCACTGAAAATAGTGGAGAAATGTATCTGGATATATAAAAATCACAAATAACCTTTTTTTTTCACAAATAACTTTTTTTGTTTTGTTTTGTTTTTTGTTTGTGCGTTTTTTTTTTGTTTTGTTTTTTTTTTTATTTATTTTATTTATTTATTTATTTTTTGCTTTTTTGTAATGATTTGGTTGAACAGGTTAAATTGTTCTTTAGTTCTTTAGTAATAGTTCTTTAGCGAAGTGGTTCAAATAGACAAATTTTTAAATTCTAATAACTACAAACCACTGGAAAATAATGAAATCGGAAAAGTCTTGGTAATATTAAAATTTAAATATACAGTTTCTACTTACACTATGCCCTAATAAATATATAAATATATAGTTTGTTTGCAAGAACAGACTCTGTTTTCTTACAAAATTCAAATTTCAAAAATCATATTTTTTTGTGTTATCATGTTTTTATTGTGTTTTATTGTTAGCTAGCTGTATTTTTTTTTAACTTAATCAAAATAACCCAACTGCAGTTTTGATTGAGATAAATTGGAATGCACAATGAAAAAATATGATTATTGAAATTGTTAAAACAGTTTTATATATATATATATATATATATATATATATATATATATATATATATATATATATATTCTCGAAACAGTTCAGAGTTTGATCTGAATGATTCATTAATGGAAAATAAAATATTTAAAGTCATGAATTTCTAATATGACTATACTTTTTTCTAGAGCTCTGAAATATTTTGTCTGCTAAACATCTTTGGGTAGAGTAAAAGTTGCTGTGGTGAGATCTGATATGAACAAATCGCTCTTCAGTTAATTTCAATGAATTGGTCTAAATGGTTCATGAGTAAATCTGTCTTAATGAGTGAATTAGTTTTAAACAACTGGAAAGATCCTGGAAAATTCATTCCTCACAAAGTGTGGGAATCTTACACAGATCAGGCCAGATCAAGCGCACAAGGGCGCCGATAATAATTTCCTCTTCTAATTAGCTACTTCTCCCAAACCTCCTCTGTTCTCCTCCCTCCATCGCACACACGCTCCCAGCCAGCCATATGTGATTTATAGCATCAAATATTTGTCAATGAAGGTCACAGCATAAAATTAGTGTCTGTCCTGGAAAATCCATCTGAAACCAGCGGTGTCACCGCGACTCTCGTTCTTTGCCTTCAGAGCCTAGCTCTGTGTTTCGCTGTTTGTGTGTGTGTTTTTCCCAAGAACGCTGTGTGACGAGACAGAGATGGATCTGGGAGGTTAGCCTTTGTGCTTGAGTCCTGGTCTGGGTGTGTGAGCGTGTGTGGCACTCTGTCAGGTCTGTGCCCATCCATCTCCTCACAGGACAAGCAGTGTCAGCGCCTGACAAACAAACAGCCCAGCTAATCACAGGCCAACACACACACACACACTTCCACCGGCCTGGCCCAGTTTGTCCCGCTCTGACCCCGCAGGCCATCTCTATGGAAATGGAACTGCTCATCCTGAAAAGGCCGCACATAAACTAGCCTTTAACAAAAGAGCAGACACACAGTGGAGATCTCCGGTTCACCCTACCAGAGTGTGAGAGAACTGTGGCTCTCCGTTTGAGTGTGCTACGTGTTTTAGTCTGCATATGGTAGGCGCAATCTCGCCTGAAATTGACCTTTTAAAAGTGATTCAACCTGGCCATCTCATTAAACAGGCATTAAGCATGTTTACCTATTAGATCTGTCTGTTTTTGCCAAAAATTGTAGGTGGCTGCCAGTTAATTATAGGTTAAAGGGTAAAAAATAGCCCTTATTTGGTTCACATCCTTTAAACCTTGCGTGACCCTGATCATCTTTCTCGCCACCACCCAGTCTCTACAGAATCAGAATGAATTTCCCTCAAGCTCTTTCATTTCTCTCTCCCTCTTTCTCTGTTGCTCTTTCTGTCTCTCTTTCTTTCTCTCAGTGGCATATTTCAGGCAGTCGCTACAGTTTGAATTGGCAGGAGTACCACATAAAATTTTCAGTTCAGAAGTGACTGTAGAAATGAAGGAAACCAAGCAGAACCGCTTTCCGTTCCACCTTTCCTTACGCATTAAAATATCCATATGCATAGTTGTTTATGTAGATTTGTATGTAGTAATGTGAATTTAACCTTTGCTTACATGGATTTTTTTTTTTAAAGCAGTTTATAGATATATAATTCTTATACCTTATTACAGAAACAAAAATTAATTTACCATTATTTTTGACCTATAAACCCAGTAAGAGTATGCAATGTAGTCAAAATATTTTTTTTTAAATACAGAAACAGAAATAAAGATAACTTACTAAAAGTAAAACTACATTTTACATAGTTATAAATAATAATACAAAAATAAATGATGTAATGAATGACAGTTAAGATATAGTTAGGATTACTATTAATAATAATCTTTAAGTCATCTTTAAGTAAATTTTAGATTCAGTGTACTTTGAATTGTGCTTGTAAAATTTGCAAACTTTATTTAAAAATAATTTCAATAATTATATGTAACAATGTATTGTATAATGCAAAAAATATATATAAACTATAAAGTGAAGTAGAAGCAGTTTTTATTTGTGTTTTTTAGAATTTGGACCTCATCTTTTCTTCTGTCACTGTTTTTACTTCATTTCTTTTCTCATTTAAATAAAGAGTTTAAGCAAAAGTGAAGTAAATAAAGTATTAGCAAACACTATAATATGCTATATATCTTATATCATGTGTTAAATAATTTTAGAGATGTTTTCATTTGGAAAGCGGTGAGCACATGTGTAACAGGAGTGTGAGTCGTGTGTGTGTTTCTGGTGGTCTCTGCGAGCACTCGGGTCTGTTGTATGGAAGCGAGGAGACCCCTAGTGGTGACACAGACTAACCTGCTGCACCACTGCTGTCAGATTTCTCTCAAAACACCCACATTACATCTGTCCAGTCAGCACATTTATCTTTTATTAATGATTATGAATTTAAAATCAATAAATACACACATTCCCCTGCAGGTTGCTTATTGTTATAGTCACCATTGTCTGTCTAATGATGGCACCAGAGGGCTTTGTGCCTGAGTATAGCCTATATATGACTGCAGCTGTAACATCAGCAGTGCTATATGAGCTCTACAGCAACATAGCAATTGTTGCATCTCTTAACTTTTCATAAAGATTTAATATTTTAAAATTGTGTGTGCAGGCTGCACTTGCAGAGAGCAGTCTTGGTCTTCTGAACAGCCCCACCCTGGTGAACAACAGCACAGGTGCGAGCCTCAACATGCTGCACGTCGGCCACGATGATGTCAGCAGCACTGTTGAACAAGTCAACAGTAACGGCAGCTGCAGCCCTGGCCTTTCTCCGCAGCAGTATGGGTAAGACTAGTCAAATCCCAGCTGACTGGTTACTAGGTGCTTTGAAATGTTGTGTAATGAGCTGTAATGAAACAACCCCCCCCAAAAAACCCTAAATAGTCATTTATTTGATCAAAAAAATAACAACAAAGACAGTATTATTGTGAAATTCTATTACCAATCAAAATAACTGTTCTATTTTAATATATTTTATAATGTGATGCAAAACAGAATTTTCAGCAGCCATTACGGCAGTCTTCAATGTCACATGATCCTTCAGAAATCATTCTAATATGCAGATTTGCCACTCAAACAACATTTCTTATTATTATCAATGTTGAAAACAGTGAATATTTTTTTTTTTTTTTTAATGTAATGATGCTTTGTGAATTGCAAGTAATTGAAAATTTATCTAAATTTAAAGAAGTTAGTTTTTTTTTTAATATTTGAAATGTGATGGAAAAACTAAATTTTTTAGCATCATCACTCCAGTCTTCAGTGTCACATGAACCTTCAAAAAACATTCTATTATGCAGATTTGGCACTCAAGAAACATTTATTGTTTTTATTATTATTATTATTATTATTATTATTATTATTATTATTATTATTATTAATGAAAACAGTGAATGTTTAATATTACTGCTTAATATTTTTGTGGAAACCATGATACATTTTTTGTTGAATTTAATGATTATATTTTTTTAGAAATAATATAATATCATATAAATAATATATACATAGTTTTCTTTAGTGAATTACAAATAATTAAAAATATAAGTTTAAATAATTTAAATAGTGTTTTCTATATTTAAAAGCAATTTTTCCATAAAAAGTGACTTATGTTTACAAAGTGTTGTGTATTTAAAGGTTTCTATCATTTGATTTATCATGCTTCTGTAATCTCAGATGTCATAATCCTTCAGATATCAATCTAATATGCAGATTTGGCACTCAAGAAACATTTTTATTATTATTATTATTATTATTATTAATAATAATGTTAAAGACAGTGAATATTTAATGTTACTGCTTGATATCTTTGTGAAAACCATGAAAAAAATTAATTTAATTATTATAATAATCACAATAAATGTTATAAATTAAGTAATATCATATAAATAATATATAATATTTTTTTCTTCCTTAGTATACTGCAAATTATTAAAAATGTATCTAAATTTAAAAAAGTGTTTTCTATATTTAAAAGCAATTAAACCATAAAAAAGTGACTTTTGCTTACAAAGTGTTGCAGATTTAAGTGTTTATCTCTCATTTGATTTATCATGCTTCTCAGTAAGATTACAGAAAAAGAAAGAAAAAAAGAAAGAAAAGAAACAGTATTCAGTACTCTACCATTCCATTGTTTGATATCTGCAAGATTTTTTTGTTTGTTTGTTTGTGTGTCACTTTTGCTTACCAAGGAGGCATTTATTTCATCAAAAATATCTACATATCTATATGTAAAGTGTTTTCTATATTTAAAAGCAAACAAATTTTAATAAGAGGCTTATGTTTAAAAAGTGTTGCGTATTTAAAGGTATATCTCTCATTCAGTTTATCATGATTCTCACTAAGACTGACTTATTCCATGTTATTTCTATTTCAGACACCAAGTCCACGTGAAGGAGGAGCCCGCTGAGATGGAGGAGGACAGCAGACCCGTGTCCCTCATGGCATCCGTCACTCAAAACCTGAGCATGCCTTGTGACGAGCGCGACATGGAGGAGGAGCTTCCCACAGAGGAGCTGGAGTAGGAGGAAGGCTTGATGGAGGCAGAGCCCTGTCCCTCCCTCCCTCATATTCAAGATGTTCAAGTGAGAAAACAAAGATAAAAAACCAACTACAACTTCAAAAACCAAAACAGGGTTAGACCTCATCTGTTCACAATGCAAAAACACATTTTCCCCCCACCTCAGTTTTTCATTTCCTCAATCAGTACCCTCAAAAAAGGCCCTTTGAGCAGCTGTGCGTTCATGTCCTCCTGTATTCCGAAACATGGTCTGATAGAAGTATGGACCAACGTATCTAAAGCTACTGAGGGAAACCAAACGTCAGTATACAAGCTTATTTTTTTGTTTTTTTTCCACAAGTCATTTGAGGTTTCTCTATTTTAAGTCTTTTTTAGCTTTAATTTCTATGTTCTTTGGGCCTGAGAACACTGCTTTTCTATGGGATAAATACACAGCGGTGATTTACCTCAGAAAGATGTTCACATGTTTGAAAAAAATAAGAGGAAAAAGATGACAAACACACATCTTTAGAATGACTTTCAACCGGATTTTTGTACTCGTTCAAGGGGATGCTGCAAGACTCTGTAACTTTGCGGTCACACAGAAAAATTCACCACCACTCTCGACAAAGGCAAAGACTGAAACAAAACGAGCTGAAAGACTGGCAACGGCATCCCTGGCCACCTGACCAACTCCTTTTTGCTTTTTTTTTTGTGCGTGTCTCTCTTACATGACTGGACTGAAGAAACGGGCGAGGAGTTCTGTCTCGAGGCAGTGTTAGCCTCCGATCAGACAGGTGGATGCTTGCGCTTTCCCTATCTTTATCTGATGAGGTATCTGCAAGAATCTGCCAGAACGTGTTTTTCCCCCTCGCTCTTTGTCAGACTAAATGTAGTTGCTACCCCCAAAAAAAGGCGTATTTCAGGAACTTTTTCGCTGTTGTTCTCCTGTGGTGCTGTTATGACAGCCAGACTGACATGAGGCTTGTGGAGGACCGGCTCAGAGACTTTATTGACTGTATTGTTGATTATAATATGTGTGCAGTAGCTTTCGATTTCGTTTTACTTTCATAGTCATTTATTTCTAAGGATCAACATTTTTTCATTGTGATGTAATTCAACTATGTTGTTTTCTGTTAATGATTGTTTTGTTTTGTTTAAATTCTCTCATCATTCCAAAAAGGGGTTACGTTTGGGAGAGAAGTTCCAAAATCCTTTCTTCTACAAACTCCAAAGTCCAAAACCTAGCGTTGGATCCACGAATATTTGAGGATAGCACTTAGCATTAAGTGAAAGTTCCGAAACAGAACCACAGAGGAAATCTAACGTTAAATACCAACAAAACCACTCAAACGTTTCATTCAAGAAGCTAAAACTAAAGAGACAGAGGTGGAATACGCATTTTGCAGGGCTCCCTGTAAGATCCTGAAAAAAAAAAAAAAAACTACAGGCACTCATATCTCTCTTTTTTTCACAGATTTGTTCAGTTATTTCAAATCTTATTTTCCCAGATTTGCGCCATTTACTTTATTCCTTTCAGAATATTCTGTAGTAGCCAATTGATACAGCTGCGATACAAAATATTGCTTTAACGTAAAAGATAACGCGGTCACGGAATACCTCAGACCACAGTGTTTGCCCCTGTCGCTGTTATTACAAAGGGGATTTGTACTGTGGCTATCCAACATGGTGACTCTCTCATTATCAGTTCAAAGTTCTATAGTTACTAGATATATAAAAGTTATTTGCAATTCACTGTGTGAGTAGAAAGTGTCTGATTAGCATGTGAGATTTTGCTTTCACTAAACTATAAAAAACCTTTCCTCAGTAGTGCCATGCCAAATTCTGAGTTTTAATTTAATATATGTTGCTTTTCCCCCATTTTACTTTTGTTACAGGTAACCAAAGAGATATTTAGTAAACCAAAAACTCTTTTTTATTTATCGTTTCTTCTTCCTAAAGAACTGGCCAAAAGAACACAAACACGTCATTTGAATATTTAATTTTTCCTATTATTTCCAGTAAAATCATTTGTTTTGTTTTGTTTTTAATTACACTACAGAGCATTCCAAAAACCAAAGTGTAAAATGCAAATGTTTTTTTTTTTTGTTGTTGTTGTTCAAAAAAGGAGAGAACTGTTTAATATACATTAACACTACGTTTAAAGGCCAAAAAACAAACCGAAAAGGAAACAAAAAGCAAAAAAAGCAGTATTATCAAGCCTCTTGCGGTTCCTTAGTTAATGTACAAGCACTTACGATCTGAGAAAGCTAGCTTTCTACCCCATCTTGTGCTCAGGCGATTGCAGTGTCGAGAACGCAGTCTTCACCGTCTACGATTGCAAAGGACTTTACATGCAAAAGGCACTTGAATACCAGTTAATGTACTTTGTGACACTAGAAGCCAGCAGCAATTACTCAGCATTATGGTTTACTTCAATTACCAGTATTTCACAATTAAACGCAGTTCAACGAATACCAAAAAAAAGCAGGCAAGCACTTGCTTGTTGTGCTTGCCCTGCCTGTTGAACAGTATTAATAAGGGATGGCTGATAGGGACCTGACAGAAATCATTTTAAGGACTGTTTGGGTAACTATTTTCCACTTTTTTTTTGTTTTTTTTTTTTTTTTTTCATGTTGGAGGATCTTTAGTTTCGCTTTCAAGCGCGGTCTGATGTACCTGGTCTTCAAAGAAATAAAACCAAAAATAATGCTACCTCCTTTTAGAAAACGGTTCACAAAATAGATAGGCCAATGAAAGACACACATAGTCATACAAAAGGAATCCCTTTTAGTTTCATTCATCCACAAAATACAAAAACAAACAAAAAAATCGACACATTGTCGAAAAAAACCAAATTATATTTGTTGCATAGCTGTGAACGGAGCTTGTCGATTCCTCTCGATTCCAAATTCATTAGCATGAATGGAAACATAAACGAGACACAACGGGGGGGAAAAAAAAGACGACTACCTCTCCATCCCCTCCTAAAAAAAAAAAAAAAAAAATGCTGAGTCCTGTTAAGTATGAAGCATTAAGTGGTCAACATATTTAAAAGGGTCTACTCCAAATCACATATTCCCCACTTTAAGTGATCTATTAGCATAGTGTCTATGTACAGGTCCTCTGTGCGGAGGCTTAATTGTGTGTTCTAATTCCGCATGCATAATGAGAGGCCAGGCCAATGAGAGCCATCGAGCTGGCCGGTCATTAGAGCGTACTCAATGGGCCAGTCAGTTGGGTGTCAGAAATGATGATAGGCAGAATGCATTAACGCGGGCCACTCTCGCACAGACCCCGCTTCCCAATTAATGCAAAGTGTAGCTTCGTGACGGCGGTGGAAAAATAGCACGCACGCACACACACAGACCATCCCTGAGAGATCATCATGCTTAAACGTTAAAAACGGGCCTTTATTTTTACCAAAATATCCAAAGAGAACCAAGAAGGAATTGAAAAACTCACGAACGAATTGCTGCATTCACTAAATGGACTACAATTGTGCTTTAAGGTACACGTGTAAACAAAGCTGTTTTGTAAGATGTGGACTGAAATGCATCAGTGGTGATCGCCATGACTCCTTCGTTACTTTTAAACACGACGTTGTGATGATGTATTATTGTATATTACCGCTCGGCTTAGCTCTCAAGGGCATTCCCTCCTTTTCGTGTTTCCTTTACTTGTTTTCTTTTGACTTTCCTTTCTTTTTCCGCACCTGTTTTTAGCTATTGTAAAGTTTTGAGCTCAGAATTCCTATACTGTATTGCTTATGCTGAAGTGTATGTATTTATCATATTATGTGCTGCAGGTATCATGGTTAAATTTTGTTTTCCTTTTTGTTTTTTTGGTTTGGTTTTCCCAGTTTTTCTGTCATAACACGTCTGGGACGATGATTTTTTTAGTGTATTATCTCGAAAAAAGACAGATTAAGAGTTAGATAAGTGGTTTAGGTAACACACCTGTTTGTATATTTATCTTAGCTAGGTCTATTTTGATACTTTTTGTCTCTGTAGTGCATTTATGCATTTTTAAGGAAAAAAGAGAGAAAACAAACTAAAAAGTTGAACTCATTGTGTAATGATACCTCAGAAGGACTTTTCTCAAAAGACAGGACCAAAACTTCAGAAAAACAATGAAAGAGAAAAAGAAAAAAAAAAACATTGAAGAAAAAAATGTGTAGCCCTCTCTTGCTTATAAGAAAGAGCAACTTTAAGGTGTTTCTTTTTTTTTTTAATTATTGGTCCTTTTAGGTGCCAATGTGTGTACAGACTCCCTTTAAAGTCAAATCATTCCTTTATTTACCATGCGCACTCAAAGCTGTCTCTCATAAGGCAATAGCGCTCCAGATTTGTGCAAAAGTTCTCTGAGAAAGGCTCTCAGAGGTAGACGAAAGTCTATTTTTGACCACTGTTTGCCATTTGCTGTGAACTCGGTGTGGCTTTTCCACAGTAGCATACCAAATAAGATTGTGAAAAGGCTTTTAGAAATCTTCAGTTCATCTTCAGTGACCACCAAAGGGATTGTGGCAAGATGTTTGTATTCCAAATCAATTCCAAGTCTGCCACAACAAATGCGTGACGAAGGTGACGGCAGTAACGGTTATGCACACCCTCACGCCGCCTCAGAGCTCCATTGCCCGGTGATGACTAGCTTTGAGCTGCCGTTCTTTAAGTAAAGGACCCTTGCAGGGGAGCTTTTGCCTGATGGTATTAACTTCTTCGGCCAATCAAATGGAACTACCACTTCTCCTCTCATTGTATTTTTACGAATGTGTGTACATTTTCAGCAGTGACTTCTATGTACTTTAGTTTCATTTTAACTTGTTTGTTTACTTCTCTTTCATTTTGTTTTCATTTGTGTTGCTTTTTCAGATGAGACTTGGGGGAAGAATAGGTGATGGCTTTTGAAATGGTATAGAAAATTAAAAAAAGGCAACTAGCCATCCACCTTTGTCGTTCTAACCCCGGGTGACCATGTTTATGCCAGTCACTGCCGTTTTTCTTCATGCTGTATAAAAAAAAAACACATATATCTGTGTATTTGTAACCTGAATCTTCTTGTGTCTGTCCATGCAGACAATAAAAAACTGTACAGTAGGTCTAGTTGCATGTAATCTGTACTAATTATTGACAATGGCATTATAAAATGCAATAAAAATACTTATTACACTGTCTAAGGCTTTGTATTGTAGCTTCCTTTCTACATTTTTACTAACGCTTTCATTAGAATTAACATATTAATGTGTTTGTAAATAATCCTATGATTCATAAAATTTAGTCACAAAGCAAGGGATCTTTTCATCATTCTGAAGTCATCAATCTATTTTTTTTTTTTTTTCAAAAAAGAATATTTCAAAAGAATATGCACATTTCTTTATTTTTCTGGATGTCCTTACTGCATATCCATATTGATATATTTATTTACAACATATGATATTTTTATTGAAGTTTACATTATTATAATTAACAATATTAGCATTATTTATTATTATGCTTAATATTGTTTAATTAAAATATCGTTTTGAAAGTTGCATTAACATTTTATTATAATATACTATTTAATGCATTCCATATTTATTGCACTGTACAGTAAACAAACATATTTTCATTGATGCAAAGTAAATTGCAACCCAAAAAAAAAAAAAATAATAATAATAATAATAATGGCTGAATAACCATGTTTCTTAATCGATTAGTTAACTTCCAGAATAAGTTGTAACCTGGCTGCCTTAAAATGTTGTGTAAAATAAGTTAAAAAAAATAAATAAATAAATAAACTTATGTTGTTTACACATATGTTGGAGTTCCTTAAACCTAGAATTAATAGTTGGGGTAACAAAGGTGAAGCTGAAAAAGAGCTGAGTCAACTTTATACTTTGTCAAACCAATAAGTTTTTAGTTAACCCAACAAGACAAGAAAGTTGTGCTAACCTACACTGTAAAAAGTTTTTACCAGTTTCTACTTAAGAACTTAAGTTTAGCAGCTGCCTTAAAATGTTAAGTTAAATCAACTTAAAAGTACAAGTCATTTCAACTCATAAGTTAAATCAGCTTAAAAGTACAAGCCATTTAAACCTATTTCATTGTAGTGAGTTGAAATGACTTGTAGTTTTAAGTAGATTTAACTTAAAATTTTAAGGCAGCTGCTGAACTTAAGTTTTTAAGTTGAAACTGGAGAAAGTGAGACCAACATGACAAGAAAGTTGCGCTAACCTAAATCCAAGTTGAAACAACATAAAATTAGTGAGACCAACAAACGTTTAGTTGTTTAAACTAAGCATTTTGTTTAATAAATGTATAAATATAAGTTGTGCAAACTAAATAAAAATTGGCTAAACTAAGCATCTTGTTGAATCAACTTATCTTTTTAAGGCAGCCAGGTTACTTTTTCAAGAATAGTTCATCTTATTTGTAATGTTAAGTTCATTCAGCTGGCCGAACAATGTAACTTGCCCACACGACTCAAGTTTTGTAGTAATGCAGAAAATAGCCTCATAGACATTGAAGAACATGCAGAAGGCTATTTTATTTGATTTCAAAATAGACAGTATCCTACTTAGTATTATTGTGTTAAGTATTTTAACTTTGAAAAACATATAAAACATTGACATTTCATTTCTGTGCAACAACTGCAGTAAATATTTACATTCCTTTCACTAACACACATTTAATCAAAAGAACAGATGAGGGATTCTAAATTTCCCAGCTTAATATAAGTCAGAGTTCAGAACATGCATCAAAGCGCATACATTAAAAAAAATAATAATAATAAATAAAAAAATAAAAAATGTGTGTTGAACAAAGTGCAAAAAACAGCAAAAGAGCCCAAAGCAAAAACAAAATAAAACAAACAAAAAAAAACTGCCTATATATGTCATCCAAGATGTTCATGTCTTTCTTTCTTCGGTTGAAAAGAAATGAAGATTTTTTAGGAAAACATTCTGGGATTTTTCTCCATATAGTGGATTTCAATGAAGATCAACGGGTTGAAGGTTCAAATTGTAGTTTCAATGCAGCTGTGAATTCACACTGCGAATTGTTAAAATATCTTTTAAAAATCATCATACACTAGAGGGTTAATATCAGACTTTTTGCGCATCGTTGCCAGCATTTGGCAATTTACAATAATAGAAAAGAGAGTCTTTCCTTCTTAAACACTACCAGTCTCTGTGGTGACAGACTTTTGGAGCTTGTGGTGTTTCTCACGCAGAAACCCTCAAAATAGTCCATTGTGTGAGAGTTGCAGAAAATGTGCTGTCAGTTCACGCAAGGGAGGAGGCTTCCCCTAAAATATGCAACATACATGTGACACTTTGACTTTGGTGTACAACGGGTGATTGAACCGGAAAACAGGGGCCTCAGCTTCAAATGGGGCATCCACAAAACACTTGCCATTCTGACTTACTTAAGAAGAGGGACATCATGGCCTGGTCCATTTGATGTTATTTTTGGGGATGGGGCAAAAGAGTAAAGAGCATCAAGCTAATCATTTGGTTATATCATTTACAGCTCATATTTAAACTCTCACTTAAAATTCTGTTGAGTAAGCTTTAGACTGACTGCCAGAGTATGAATACAGTAATAGATGAAATATTACAATATCCATGAGACATCACTCACATGAGAACAATGCATCATTTCTGCATCGCTCTGAATTTTATTAGGGACATTAAATATTGATCTTGTCAATCAAGTAGTCTCAAAAACTCTTTCAAAATTTATTTATTTTTCTAGCTTTAAAAAAGCAACATTAAAAACACAAAACAACATTATTGTGTAACATTTTGTTATTATTGTTAGTTTGTTTTTTTTTTTTGCTGTTGTTGCATTGTTTAGTAGTTCTGTGGTGGCACATCGGGTTCATTCTGACCAGCAGGCTGACAATTTATAGAACCCCTACAGAAGTGTGGCCATGTGACAGTGTTGTTGTTGTGTTACAGGCTCTGTCCACCAGGAGGGGTAAATAAACCAGCCAAAAACTGAATGGGGCAAAGTGAAAAAAAAAATAGAAAAGGAAAATAACAGGACAGGCCCAGTCAGAGAGCTCTTTCAGTCTTCTGAGAAAATCTCTCACTGACATACAGACAGGGTGGAGAGTGTTATTCCAACCCATTTAGACCGGGATCAGGTTCTCGTCTATTTTTTTTCTGCCGTCCCTTCTCTTAGTTTAAAATCTGCCCTGAAAGCTTATCTTTAAAACACACAGGCCTCCGCTTTTAAGAGGTGTTGCTGCAATATTGAGAGAAAAGATGGAAAATGTGGGTGCTTTCGGGAAAGTTAGCTTTTTATTTAATTAAAGTATTTTGAGATTCTCTCTCAGAGTTTGAAAGGCAGGACATTTACACTGGCTTGCAATGTAGTACAAATTTTTCGGGAAGGGAAAAAACAGCATTAAACTTTGGTAAACTCAAATACTTTCTGACTTGCAAGACTGAATGACTCAAGAAAAGCCTGACTGATATTGTTTGCACAGTGACTCTACTACTAAGTGTCAAAATATGCCATTTGCACCACTTATCCACCTAGATGAATGATAAATTTCTCCCTCACACACACACACACACACACACACACTTAAGCATTTAAGTGTATCCTGCACCCTCCAACCCTACATAATGAGTCTAATTAAGACGGCTCTGACAGAATACCTCAGCCTGGACCGCTGGCTTACAGAAGGCCCGGACAGGAGAACAAAAGCATCTTTGTAAGTGATTAGAAACACATTTTCATCCTTCTTTCCTACCCCAAATGTGCCAAAATGTTCAATTCTGCTGCAAACAATCAGTATCAAATGTTTAAAATAACATCCAAGAGAAAAACACTGTTGGACATGAGTAATTTAATTTCTCAGTCTACCCATTTTACACTCCGCTCGCACCTCTCTAGCTCCTCCTCATTCATTTTTATCACAAAAACGTTTGGGCCATTAGCAACACTTTTGAACATATCAGGCTGTTTGTTACATTCTACAAGATATTATGGGAAGACATTCACTTACTCAGCTCCTCAGTTCTCCAGATTCCAGCACTCACTGATGATGACCTAGATATGGTTAAGTACAATGACCTATAAACATGGAGCGATGCATAGCCAAGCACCAAAAATGTCACCATTTTCTTCACCCTCATGTTATTCCAAACCTTTTTTCTTATGATGAACACAAAAGAGGGTAACTGCTGTCTATATAACGAAAGTCAGTGGGGTCTAAAACAACACTGAATCCAATTGCCTTTTCAAAACAACATCTTTTGAAAATTACACGGGTTTGGAATGACTGAGGATGAGTAACTATCCCTTTAGCAATGCTGATGACTGGCCAAGCACTGTTAGATCCAATCTGGGTCACATTTAAGCATGCAAAAACTCATGTCTCTATGAAACCATGTGGTAGATTAAGGCCTACAGGACCACAAGATCCTGAGGCCATAGAGAGAAGAAACTAAGCAGAGTGGCACCTGGTAAATGTCAGGTTAATTACCAAGACAAAAACGCTGAAGGGTTGAATATCATTGACCGGTCAACAAACACTGGCAGAGGCTAATGAGTGGTAAGGAGTGCTATGTTTTTGCATTGAGCGTCATTTTGGATTTAGTTGTGGGTGTGGACATCACACCTTACTCAGTCATCAGAATTTTCGTCGATTACATCATATCAGTTTGAATGACACATAAAGCACAAAGCTCAAGTCTGCACAGTGCTGGTCTGTACTGATAGTCGTCCGATCCAGTGGGAAGGCATCAAAGTGTAGCATTCCCTTTACATGTGCAAAGCATTTGCAAGAAACTGCTAAAAAGTGAGGAGAAAGAGGTGATGGAACCATAAACATGGAATTCAGGTCTGACACTGGCATAAATGAACATAAATTGGAATGCATGAAATCATTCCTGAAA
>JAHKKF010519530.1:5246-35773 GCA_019740295.1 Labeo calbasu | reverse complement strand
GCACAAATGGCACAGGGGCCTAAGACTGACTGACAGTCATGGTATATGCTTTATTGTATATTGCTCTATTCTTTATCATAACGCCAAGTAATAACAAAGACAAACATCCACTATTCATCAACACATTTCTAGACAATTGCGAGCAAACAGATATTGCTGTTAATCAGTTAGCCAGAGACCTACAAGATGCGCAGAGTGAACACAACACACACAACTTTATGTATTTTGCATGCTACAGAGTACATGACAACATTGACATTTTTAATTTACATTTTTAAAGGATTACTCCACTTTCAGAAAAAAAATGTCTTTATAATTTACTGACCCCATGTCATCCAATATGTTCATGTCTTTCTTTCTTCAGTTGCATGAAATTAAGTTTTCTGAGAAAAACATTCCAGGAATTTTTTTCATATAGTGGACTTCAGTGGTGCTCAGTGGATGGAAGGTTAAAAATGCAGTTTCAGTGCAGCTTCAAAGGGCTCTAAATGATCCCAGCCAAGGAATAAGGGTCTTATCTAGCAAAACGATCGGACATTTTCTTAAAAAAATTTATATTTATACACTTTTTAACCACAAATGTTCCTCTTGTCTAGCTCAGCTTTGCACTCTGTGTTCAAGACAGTTAGGGTATGTCGAAAAACTCCCATCTCATTTTCTCCTCCAACTTCAAAATCGTCCTACATCACTGTTTTTCATCCTTTTTTTTGTAAAGTGTGTTTGACCCTCCTTGCACGTTCACTGTAAACCTGGGTTGGTACTTCTGCAGCGATGTAGGATGATTTTGAAGTTGGAGGAGAAAATGAGATGGGAGTTTTTTGACATACCCTAACTGTACCCTCACGGATTTACCTTCACAGTGCAGAGCACAGTCAAAGTCCCTTTCAAGGAAAGTCTGTTCACTCAGCGGCCATATTTGCAATGCCTCCAGGCAGCTCATCCAAGACCAAGTCCTATCTAAATGAATAGGGGAATCCTGAAATCTCAAAAACAGCTGGCTGAACTCGCAATTGAATTACATATTTTAAATCAGCAACAAATCAGATTTTTCTCTATATAGTGGACTTCAATGGGAGCCAACGGGCTGAAGGTCCAAATGGACATTCCCAGCATAATCCCATCTGAGGAATAAGGGTCTTATCTAGCGAAACAATCTGTCATTTTATGGTAATTTTTTATTTATTAAATGACAATAATAATAATAAACATATAGTTTTACTATAACTTAATTTACTTTAAAATATATTTAACCTGAGTTTTCATGCTCAATTACAGGCAGTTTCTTAATTGTCCCTCTTCCTATAGGTGCATATCATTCGCTTGTCAAAATGATGATCTGTCAGTTTCAGTTAGTGCCACCCACATTTACTGTATGTTTACGACAAAGATTGCACTAAACTTTAACATTGTCCGTCATTTTGACGGAGAGGGTTGTAAAAATTCCATCATAATCTGTTACCCATCATTTTAATTTTCATATTTTAATAAGAATAACACATTTAATTGCTTTTATTTTTGTTCACATTTTCATTTTTAATCATGAACCTACAGGATGACAGCGCAGTGTTTAAAAACAACAAAATACGCTAGGGCTGGGTAAACAAACAACAAAAAAAAAATTGATTTTTCGATTTTAATAGTTTCTCTTTTTAATGAACCAATATCGATTCTTAAGTCCCAATCGATCTTTTGGTCTATACTGTTTTCAGCTGATGAATAAACAGTAACTTACATAGTGTGTCTTCCTTCCAATAAATAGCAGTAGGCTAGGATTTGTGTTACTTTTGATATGAAACAAAGTCTCAGATTTCAAATTCTGTCCATTTCATTAGGAAATTCAAGCTCTTTAATGTGTCATGATAGATTGTTGTAGCTACTGGGTACTCGCCTGTGAGTAATCAAACGCATAGGAAAACATTCATGACAGTTTCGTTTTTGTTCTGGATCCCCTGCTCTGTTGGCAGACTGGAGCGCACTCGCCACCAATTGGACAGGTGTGGGAATTTCAGCTAAAAGTTACAATAAATCACCCTCAATGTAATCTGTCAAAGTGACGGATGGCCTTTAAGATTTTTCCATCACTGATAAAAAAATTCTGCCAATGACGGACAATTTTCGGTCAACGTGACCTCTGGTTTATGACATAAGGACATAATAGTAAAATGTGCACGTTTGATAATAGTGATACAAACTTCAATCAGCCTTTCAAAAATATAGTGTATACCAAATGAAACTTAAGTCTAGCACTCCATCTGGAGTGCCTACAAATGAAACCAGACTACCAGTGATGGACTTATAGATTGAAAACTTAAAAACTTAAGCGTGTGTAATGCATCATATTAGCAAAGGTACAGTGCTCGCCCCGCTAAATAGACGCGTCCTTTGTAGAAAGTAACACATAAACGTTGCGCTAGATACTGTTCTCCACAAAAAACTGCATATTTGCAGCTGCGTATATTTCTGCAGTCTTCTTTACACTCCTTTGAATGCGAACTGACAGAGGTGCTTATGAGATCATCTGTGAAGCCCCGTCGTCTCAGACTAAGGTAATGCTTTAGTTAACGTTAGGTAATGCATTAACTAACATTAACAATATTAATTAATCTTTGTTAAGGTTAGTTAATAAAAATACAACTTTTTGTTAGTTCAGGTACGAATGTTAACAGATAACTTATCATTTTAATAATGTATTAGTAAATGTTGAAATTAAAATTAATGTTAATCAGTGCTTTAGAGTTGTTGTGCATTGAATGTTTGTGCTGTATTTTCTATTGGCAATTTGATATGCAGCTTTCATATGCTACATCTTGACCACCAGGTTTTATGTAGGCCCACCCACTTAAAAAATTCTTCATCTGTGAACTTTCCAAGGTGAGTATGTAATGCATGGAGCTACTGCAAGAGGAGCATTTGTGGTTAAAAAGTATACAATTTTTTTTAGAAAATCGTTTGGCTAGATAAGAATTATTCCTCAGTTGGGATCGTGTAGAGCCCTTTGAAGCTGCAATGAAATTGCAATTTGGACTTTGAACGCAGGGCTCCTGTTGAAGTCCACTACATGGAGAAAAATCCTGCAATGTTTTCCTCAAAAACCTTAATTTCTTTTCTCTTTTTCATAATGTGTGGATATTATATTATATTATTGTTTTCTGTTTTCTATTGACGTGTTTTTGTTTGTAATGTGGTCCTGCGGAGTGTAATCATTGTAATTGTAGAGTACAGGCATCTCTTGCCTGCAGGGAGTCAGAGTAATCAGCCCTCAATGTCATTTCCTGTCGAACAGTCTCGGGCTGAGTGCGCGACTGCTGCTGCTGTGTGAGAGTCCTCAGCTACAGTGCGAGAGCTCCAAACACTGAAGAACGACCTCAACAACTTTCATCGTTACTGGAAATTAGGAGAATTTGAGAGTAAAACACTTTTCATAGCCGTTTACAGCTGTTTGTTTTTCGTCTTCGTTTAGTGTAGTGAGAAACAACAAGCTCTTTTTCCTACTTTACGATGTTTTCTGTCAAGTTTTTGGACTCTGAAAGAGTTTGAAGACGAAGATAAATCAACGCTGGAGTTAGCTGGCGAGATAAACAAATGAGGAGCAACGAGTGTCAACATTCATGTAAATAATAAAACAACTCAATACTTGAAGAGAGAGATACATGAAGAGAAAGAAAAGACTTTTCCCCGCTACACGGGACACTTGAAAGTTTGTTTTGCGCTAACACTAAAAGATGCTTCACTGAAACAACACTGGTACGGAGTGACCGTTGCAGGTAAGACGTTTGGACTGTTTTGTTTTACTTCTCTGCCTCAGGTTTGTCAATAAAGTGAACTGTGGACACGTTCAACAGGTTTGAGTGAGTTTTGCAGGAGCGTGCAGAGACTCGCCACAGACAAACCACAGCACGAAAACCAACAGAATCATGCTGTTCTGTGTGCTGCGCATGATTCATGCACAATTATTGTAATATTATTCGTACTGTTTGCGTTTTTACTAGTTTTTAGTTTATGTACTAAAAGTACATGTTTTAAGAAGCTAAATAAGTATTCATTTAGCACATGCCATTTTAATTAAAGAAACTCTTGAAATAGCATGGTCACCACAGGAATGTCATGGTCTGAGAATCAAAATTGTGTTTATTTCTTTATTTAGTTAATGACTTGAACGTTTGCACAAGTCTATTGTATCTTAGCCCACCATATATTGATAGCTTCTGGCCATGTTCTGCTTCATTGTGCCGTTTTAGTTTCTTCTTCTTCTGCCAAGCATTATTTCCCAAGCCGCTGGTGTTTTTTAAGTTCTTTGGCCCATTGACATGAGCCAAACAATAGGAGGGGAAAGCGATAGTGGGAACAACGACAGCTGTGTGTTTGCAAGCTTAGCCTCGTTTTCATCTGTGTGTTTCTTTTGCAGGGTAATTTCTAGTCACCTGGCTCCAGAACAGATGTCCAAGGAGGACCACAGCCACAGTGCCAGCCCGCCCGAACCTCCAGATGGAGCCCAACCGGACAGTCGGCCCCTGGAAAAACTCACCACGCCATGCACAGGTAGAACATACACAACTAGCAGATCTCTGGATGTTTAATATATTTCTAGCCAGCTGATCAGAACCACTTGATCGCAAGCAAAAGCTAGTGAACTCCCTGCATTGTAGGCACACTTCCGACATGAAGGCCATTCCGCAAGGTAGGAAACTTAATTATACTGCCTGCTAAGATACCTTTTTAAACTAAATTACAAGGCAGTATCTTACGTATCCTACGTGGAGAAGACAATACCAGAATGCATTGCGTTGAGCTTAGTGAAAATGGCACACTGAAAGAAATGTTACTGTAAATATAATCACAAATTTGGTATATACAATATATCTTTGTAAATAATGTGAGGCTCAGTGGTTAACTGTATCAGCCCATACAATCTGTCTTTGGTAACTGCCAGACATCCAAAATTAGGAGTCAGACGTCTGCTTCTCGTCTGATCCTTTACGGTGGTCGGGTCCAAGCAGTGCGATGACAAACCCTGTAATGAGATGCATATATACTAAGGTCAAGAAGATAGATTTTTCTAAAACACTTTTTTTTTTTTTCTTAGAAAAGACACACAGTAGTAGCTGTTCCAAAACCTAGTGAGCAACCTCTGTTAGAAGCAACTTGATGCTGCTTCCTAAACTTTTTCAAACTCTTAAAGAGATAGTTAACCCAAAAATGAAAATTGTCATAATTGACGACTCACCCTCAAGTTGTTCCAAACCGGTATGAATTTCTTTCTTCTGCTAAACAGAAAATAATATATTATAACAGTAGATATTCTGAAGAATTTTTTTTAATATTTAAAATAACTATTTTCTATTTAAATATAATTTATTCCTCTGATTGCAAAGCTGAATTTATATCAACCCTTACTTCAGTCTGTAACGTCACACGATTCTTCGAAAATCATTCTTATATTACAAATCATTTTTTATTATCAATTGAATGCTGCTTAACATTTTTTGTAAACTGTAAACATTTTTGAAAAGAATGATGAATAGAAAAGTTCAAAAGAATATTATAATATATATTATAAAAGACTTTACTATCACTTTTGATCAGTTTAATGCATTCTCTAAAAAAAGTATTAATTTTTTTTCAAAAATTATTTTTTGAATATTAATTGGTTTCTTTTTGGTGTAGTAGTGTGTGCTATAAATATATGTGTGTATATAATAAATATAATTATTGAATACTTATAATGCATTGGCTCTTTTGAATTCATTTTGGGTACAGCCCGCTGTATATAGGCAGTAGGCACAAGATTTAGAACAGAGCTAATAAGAGTAGACACTATTGTTTTTGTGCTCGACTAGTGGAAGTCTGCAAACAGGGTTCACAGTGCTAGTGAGGCGTTTAGTGGTTTGATGAATATGCGCTTTGCTTAGCTTTGGCATCATGCTTTGCAGTGAATGGGGTTCAGTGAGTTTTGGTTTGTCAGTAGGGCATTGAGGGTCTCTGAATTCCAGAAGAGGAATGAGCCACTTGGAAACGTTCTTCAGATCTGCCATACTGTCCTAGTAGCAAGAGGTCAAAGTTCCTGATTAGTCATGGTGCTCTATACAAAGGGCACTGCAGAATATGCCAAACTTGTCCATCTCTGCTCCGGGGAGCATGTGTATTTACACACACACACACGTGCGAACAACAAGTGGCTTTGAGTGCACCACCTCTGCAAACTGCCATGGTCCTTTCTGCAAGAATCAGATCTGCAGGCGGAGGCCTCGTATTTACTGTGAAAGAAGGCAAGTCCTGGCCCAATCCTCCATTTGCATAACAGTGCTGCAAAAACCAGTGAGCGTGTTGATTCCTGTGTTACTGCCACAGCCAATGCACCATGGTAAGCCAGCCACAGTCAAAATTAGGCCACCAGGCATATATGCGATCTGCCCAATAACTGCTAATTAGATTTAGCTCTGAATTGTTCCTGAATATTTGAGGTTTGTGCCTCAACATGAAGAACATTCATTTGGGCTGTGAGGAATTCTCATCTCAGGGCATACTTTTCTGAAATGAAATGTTTACATTTTAAATGATGATGATCTTGTGATCATTTTTGCTTTTTAATTTTTACGGTTAAGTCCAACAGGATCTAGACTAGTCTAAAGGATTTTATGAAAACACTAGCTTGCATGAGGCCGCCTGATTACGGATATGGCTCGTGTCCGAGTCTGAACACTGCCTTCATTGACTTGCCTTCTTTAGCTTTGGTGCCATAGTTCAGTGTACAGGCCTGACTCACTGTGGGAGATGAAACATCCACACAAACTCCCTGCTCTCCAGAGTGCATGACTAAAGCTGTTTTCTCTAGATGTGTTTTTGAAAGTTTCACTTTTTTCATTAGGTTCAGCAAGAATTAAGGCTAAAGGCCTTTTTGTGTAATTTGAAACTTGACAAACTGCCAGTGTCTCTGATTCTGCTTGAATTGAGTTATGATTTGACAGTGATGACAGAGCTGTTTGTTTTTAAGCTTTATGAATGTGTCGACTGATCCTGTAACAGTTTTTTGCATGATGAGCAAATATAACAGAGCTTCATAGATATATTGTAGATGTGTGAGACTACAAGAGGACAACAAATTCCTGTGATAGCTTGTTTTATAGGATCATTTCGCATTATCTTTTACAAAACTGTGGTCAACAGTGTCGAAAGCAGTTATAGGATGGGGGTGGAATGTTTGGAATGGGGGTGGAATTTTTATTTATTTATTTTTTTTTTACATGAAGAAATATAAAAAAAAATGTAACCACTTACAACCTCAAATGGTAGACATCATTGTGCACATAACAATTTTAATTATACATTTTCAAAAAAAAGGTGCAGTTTATTTGATCAAAGTACTACTGAACAAATCAATTATTTCTAAATTAATACACATTCTGTATAGATTGAAGGGCAGTTTTTATTACCATTTACGAAGAAGGTTTTTTTTCATTTCTTAAGAAAATTCTCTTTTGGCATGATCTCATATACTCTTCACTTAAACGAGTGTGTGACAAGGTCAAACATGTATGTGTGTGTGAACCAAGAGAAAACCTTCAAGAAAATACTATTTTGAGAATGAAAACAAAATATCAGAACTATTTAAAGCTGCAGTCCGTAACTTTTTTTTATTTGGTTAAAAATGATCTGAAATCAATTTTTGAGCAACTACTGTAACCAGCCAGTGTTCAGCCAAACCGTCTACTTACCTTAACCCGATTCACAATGGTAAGCTTGTAATAATGTTTTCTAATTTGAGTGGCACTGGTTTTCATGGGAAATATGAGCATGTCGTCGTTCGTCTTTGCGTCATTACGTCACGTCTGTAAACATGGAGTCCCGGGTAGTAGGCTATATCGCATGTGAGGATGCTACAGGTGGTGGATCATTTATAGCCTCTTCTAACAGCAGCTGGAATAATAAATTCAGCATTTTGATGGCATATTATAATCCAAAAAGGATTGTGTGTTATTGAAACACATGTAAGTGACTGAAATTAGATTACATTCCAGTTTTAAATGTGCATCTGATTACATATACGTGGGAATTTCACAAGATTTGTATTTCAAAGCAGTTCTGAGCAACATTAATTTGCTTTTTGGGTAAGAGTAGTAGTTCACTTCCAGAACAAAAATGTACATATAATGTACTCACCCCCTTGTGATCCAAGATGTTCAAGTCTTTCTTTCTTAAACAAAAAAAAAAAAAATTTTTTTTTTTTTTTGAGGAAAATATTTTAGGATTTCTCTTTATATAATGGACTTCTATGGTGCCCCCAAGTTTGCACTTCCAAAATGCAGTTTAAATGCAGCTTTAAATGCAGCTTTAAATGCTTTAACCTCAAATGCTCCTCTTGTCTAGCTCTGTGTGAACTCTGTGTATTCACTAGATAAGATCCTTCTTCCTCTGCTGGGATCGTTTAGAGCACTGAGATGCACTGAAACTGTATTTTTGAAGTTTCGGCTCAGAATGCTTCTATAACAAGAGATTAATGTAAACAGTTCACTGTGAACACCCTTGTAATTTCGCTTTAAACTTTTCGAACTTTGAGTTATGGTTATTTTAGGTTCAGGTGTGTGTAAGGAATTGGAAGCAAGCAGAGTACAGCATAAAATGCCATCTGCTGGTAAAAACTATGCTTAGAATTGGTTCGAGAGAGAATCGCAATGCATTTGGAAAATCTCAGAATTAATGCAGCATAATTTCTCGATTCGTGATGAATTTATTTTTCCAGCCCTAATATACAAGTAGTCACGCAATGCTGATGTTGTTAACATCAATTTGAGAACAAAGTATAACAATAATAATTTGCACAGTTTGATGTGATATGAGCTAAGCAGTCATTAGATTTAATCTAATGTTTTTTTTTACTCGGTTGGTCAGAACAAAAGTGGACATGTCAGACATGTTACTTGTTCAGATGACAATATCAGTAAAAATTCTTATTTTTATCATACTTCCAAGACATAGAATCTGTGATTCCCACATACAGTATCCACACCAGTGCGATGACTAACAGCCACACATACTCCTCAAAACATTTGATTCATCTGCACTGAGGAGCCGTACCGATGCACAACCCATGTAAAGAAGCAAATAACTGCAATTGCTGGTTTCAAACAGAGATGGCAGCAAAGACAAAACTTAAAGATTACAGCTTTAACTAAAGCCCACTGATCTATAAAACTTTTTCTTTATGTTGTTGTGTTTTGAATGCTTAAAATGTCCTGTCTGTGGTTGTCTAGTAAAAACTTTCTTCTCTAAAAAATCTCTTTGGTGCTTCTTGTTATGATTGGAAGTTCATTACCCCATGACAGTCTGGGGGGATTTTTGGTGCATCCTTTTAAAGAAAGCAAGTTATGAATTACCATTCTGATGTGATAAATCTAATGTAGTCCAGCAAAACTCTCTAGTGTAAATTATATTGCCAAGTGACAGCAGTAACGGATGGTCCATTGATGTGTATTCGGAGCACTCGTTCAAATGGCTTGACATTCACGCTACATAATTATTTGCAAATGCTCAGCTGGCCTTTTAAGATGTATATTTTGGCTCTTCCTGACATGTCTGGGGCAGATATCACTCGCCGGTCTCCTTTGTGTGGGAAAGATTGAGAAGGTTTCATCATGTTGGATCGTTGTGGGGTCTGTCTTTGATGCCTGTCCTGATGGTTTTAAGTTGCTTTAATTTGGGGGGTGGGGGGATTCCTGCAGCTTTTACTCCAGCCATAAATCTTACTGTAAAAATGGCAAATTAGCAAGCATTTCTCGAGTACATTTGAATTCTTTGACTGAGAGGGTTCAAAAGGGAGAGAGAGAGTGAGCGCAGATCAATGCTGACCTATGAGGCAGCTGTTGGCCACTCACCAGTGTGTTTGAAACTTCCTGTTGCTGCTTCAGAGCCAGCAGAGGTGCGTGACTGTGCAAAAGCGAATGTTTTTATGTTAAAGAGAACCAGGAGACGTGGCATGTCACGCATGGGGATGCCAAGCCTTGAAACAGAGACACAGACCCCCCCCACTTTTCTCACACTGTTCTATCTCCTCAGAAACTTTCAAGCACAAGATACAGTGCTGTTAAATCCACCCTAAAGCCTGTTAAATACCAGACATTTTTTTTAATGAGCTTACAGTGTTTTTTCCCCCATCCTCTATTGTACTGGCTAAATAATCTGTGAATTTGGCTAAATTCCAAAACCGTTCTTTGAAGCTTTTCTCCCTTAAGCGTGTGTTTTTACTCTTGGCCAGTTTACAAGCCCAGATTAGACTCTATTGTTTCAGAGCCAAGCTTAGTGAAGATGTTACCGTAGTTATCAGCATGTCTCTTCAGAGGATCAGCCACAGACGTTTGCTTAATTATTTTCTTTTCGCTCCCCTAATTACATCCCTGAGGGGTCATCGCTAAAAAAAATTGTGTCAAAGTCATGATGGGCTCACAAATGTGTAACAGGGGAGGATGAATGTGGGCTTTAAATGAGGCGCTCTGCTTTAATCCATCTGAGATGCTCCACTAAGTGGCACCACCTGTTTCCTGTAGCACTCAATGCAATTGCAGCGTGTTGAGTAAGATACACATGAATGTGAATAAATATGCAACAGTCAGTCAGTTTTTGTTTCGCAGCATACTATATAAATGAGATTAATTGACTCGAGGGCCTGGCAAAAATCAACCACATGGGTGCAGCTCCCAACATGTACTGTTACATTTCACAAGTTGCATAATGATTTTAGAGGAACAAATCTCAATCATTATGCAGACATGATACAACACATTTGGAATCTGCTCTTGATGACCTGTTTTCACCTTCTATGTTTGTATTTTAACATAAACTTAGATGTTTTGCACCTTATTTTCTAAAAGTAATCTCAAAGTAGTGAATTTGAGGAACGTAGCCTGCAGCGTAGTTTGATTCTCTGGCCTTCCAATTCCCAGTGTATCCCTCTGTTCTCTGTGCCCCGTGGCCAGCACATTGTTCCAGATGCCTGCAGAGCTACAGCGGACCCTGTCTGCCAAACCTGAAGCCGATGATAATGTTAGCCTACAGCTGCATAAAATCTGCCTCATTTTTATGCTTTTCATTTCATCTGTACTTTTTCTTTTACCTCTCCCCCTTGTTTTTCTCATCCTCGCACTGTGCTAGCGTGATATCACCCTCGGTGGATTTTAAAGAGTGATGGTTTTAATTAGTCAGGGTAATGACAAGTAATTAACTCCCAACACAAGTGGCCGCTGCACTGCTCCTTTAGGCCTGCCTTTGAGATTGCATGATATTTAACAGTTTTCTTTGTCATGTTACTGCAATACATTTTTCTCCAGGCACACGCTGAATAGTGAAGATGCAAGTTTTACACTTCAACTCGGCAAATTATCTCTAGATTGAAAGGGATAATATTTTTCACTGCTGCACAAGAGAAAGTACTTTTCACATGGTGTAATCTCTTGTATTCCATTAAAAGCTGAATTTACAGTCATCGCTGTTAGGGGAGGTCTCGTCGAGTCAAAGGAGAAGTTCTGGATAGCAGAGTTGGAGAAAGTTCTAATTCAGGCATGTCTCTCGCCTAGTCTTCAGTTCAGCTATTCCGCTGAGACGCATGGGGGTGTGAAATATCTCTAAGTCTCTTGTCAGTCTCTCTCTCTTTCTCTTTTGTCTGTTTCTTCTGAAAGAGTATTAGTAGGGGTTGCTGAGGACAGAGCAACTCTGCCACAAAATAAAGAAAGGCTGGGGCTTGAGGGTTGAGAGTATTTCAAAGTGTCCCTGTAAAGCCACATGGCTGCTCAGTCTCTAATACCAGGCCTCATACCTGACTGCTCGAAGATTATAGAAAGTCTCAGTGTGTGCCTCCAGACCTCGGGAGTAAATAAGGCAAAACCACAGAAAGGAGAGAAAAAGATTGTGAAAAAGAGACACCGAGGGAGATGGAGAGCTTTGAGGCAGGGAGAGTGACTCAGAATCAGCCGTGTATGAGTGTCTTGGCCTAATAACCGCTGGATGTTATACACGCCCCTAGAACATTTGTCATTCTGCTCACTCTTTAAAGGTGAGGCATGTCCTTTTTTTTTTTTTTGGATGTTATACTTCTGTCCTAGTTTAATATGCAGAGGAAACTATTAATAGGTTGATGTGAAAATTGTAATTTCTGTGGTTTTTGAGCATCCAGACTCATTTCTCAACCAGTTTGAGGTGTTGAGTGATGATAGTGGTGCAAATGACACAATCCAACTTTAAAAGGACAGTTCACCCAAAAATGAAAATTCTGTCATTAATTACTCACCCTCATGTCGTTCCAAACCCGTAAGACCTTCGTTCGTCTTTGAAACACAAATTAAGATATTTCTGATGAAATCCGAGAGCTTTCCGACCCTGCATAGAGAGCAACGCAACTGACACATTCAAGGCCCAGAAAGGTAGTAAGGACAGTGTTAAAATAGTCCATTTGACATCAGTGGTTCAACCTTAATGAAGCTGTGAGAATACTTTTTGTGCGCAAAGAAAAAAAAAATTTATTCAACAATTGCTTCTCTTCCATGTTAGCTTTCACCACGTGTTTGTGACAGCACCATGACACGTCTTTTAAAATGAAAACGATCCTTGCCTACACTGGCGTTTTCACTGTGTTTCAGAAACAAACTACGCCTACACTACACAACTGAAAACGCATGTCACATGACCGTTCAAGCTGCATACGTCATCAAGGTACAGTAAAAATACTGTAATTTATTTTTTTTACTTTGCAATTAAACAGTTACTTTTCCTAAATGAGTCTCCAAAATGAGATGCAACTAATGAGCATAATGTTATTGTTTACACAGTCGTCAAGGATATGCAGAGCGAATGTAGGCAGCCACGCCATCGTTTTCAAAAGTACTGGTTTTGATCCGTTTACACTGAAATGCAACCTCTGAGTTTTCAAACTAAAAAGGGGTCTGCAACGTCTCTATTTTCGAGGGTCGAAAACACCAGGGTGGTGTAAATGACAGGCGTAACCGTAGCAAAAGTTATGCACACTAGTGTAAACGTAGCCTCAAACATCTGCATTTGTTTTCCACAGAAAAAAGACAATCATACAGGTTTGAAATGACATGATGTCATTTTCATTTTTGGGTCAACTACCCCTGAAAGAATGATGAAAGAATCATGTGTACCAGTGTACTACTGAATATCGCTGTAAGCCTTCACTGGGATTGTAACAATCGGATGCTGATGTACATTTTTCCAAGTAGTCTTTACCACAAGACACCTCATTCCTGTTGTCGTGGGAAAAGTCCTATAAAATTTAGGTGGGCTTTCCTCCCCCTCCACAACACCGAACATTACATGTAGCTCAATGCCTTTAATGCCATAAAGACTTTATGACCATTACCCACATACTATATTTTTATTCCTATGTTCTTATGTTGTTTACTGGGAAATGCATAAGCTCTGTTTACAAGTCAAGTAAAGTTTCCACACATTTTCTGCCTCTAGGGTCCACACACGTTGTGTGTACTAGTAATGCCCTATAGTCTATCACATTTTGCAATTTTTTTATTTATTTTTTAATGTACTTGGCCAGCTGTAAAACAACCAGCGTGTCTAAAGCACTAGATCATTAACCCAGAGATCTGATTTCGAAAGGCTTTTGCGAACGTGGCATAATTGCTGAGATCATTAAGTGCAGGTTCTTGAAATTCCTCACCACATAATATGGAAGGCTGAGCTGAAACTATGATGCCTGCACCGTAAATCTCCCCTGCCTGCTGTACGCCTTGATTATGATGAGGAATTAAAGCTCTGCCTTTGATAACTGCTGGGTTCCAGTTGCTAATGCTCAGTGATCCACAGCAATGGGAGAACAGAAGGAGCTGACGCACGCTTCAGTGCCACAGCGGTATAAAAGCAGACTTCTGTTCAGCAACGCTACTGAGGCAGGCTTCAGTGGTCTGTGTTTTAAAGCTAAAATGGTTCATAAACGTGATCCCTGTCTGTCCACAGCCCCAGCGCTGCTCTCACACTCACCCACATCAGCTTATAAACTCTCTGAACCCTGCAGGTTTCACTCTCACTTTTCGCTTTTCTTTGTCTCCGTATTGCTTTCCTCTAATGACTGAATATGTATTATAAAACGGCTTTCTGGAATACTTTGATTCTGATCAAAGTCACAGAATTCAATTGTCAAATATTTTGTATAATTATGTAATTTTGTATAATTTTGTATAACTACTGAAGACTAAGACTGACTTACTGTTCTGTATATTATACTTAATATACATAATAATTAATTATGCTTTTTCCCTCCCAGTTATTTGTTGAATTCATTTGTGTCTATTTGTTTGTTTAATTTTCTTAATTTGCAAAATAAAACCCTGTTTGCTCTTTAAGCTCGCAGGTTCTCTGTCATGGTAAAGTTTTTGTGACTTTTGCTGGTGTTATTGTGACGTTTTCTGCTGTCAGCAGCTGCTTCCAGATGTGGACTTAGCAATTCCAGCTCCTTCATTACTACACAGGCACATACAGCATATAAGGCCCAGGGGTCTGCAGAGTACCACAGGATGCTTTGAGACCTCAGTAGGCAAAGTGTCAGGGAATATTTGTGCTGCTTCCATGAAGTGCTGCAAACAGACTGTACTTTTATTTGTCATTGAGGTTGAGGAGAAGAGAAAGCTGATGTTTCTGTGAGCTATGAGCTAAGGCCCTGACAATTTGTCTGTTGTTGGAGTTTTGGTTGAGAAAATGGGGGATGGAATCCCCTCGTGAGTCGTCTTGGTTTGCCTGCTCAGAAGAAAAAAAGATTTTAGTAGAGAAAATAAATAAAAGCGTATGGTTACAGTTCTGTCAGCAGCTAGATCTGACTGACACCGTTAGGTCAAGATCCCTGTCACTCACATGCCTTCTCCTTTTTATTTATTTATCCTTTTCTTTCTGGCTTTCTTTTTCACTAAGGACTAGGGATTTAGTTTTTTAATAGTTTTTTTTAATAGTAAACGTTTAACTAGTTTACGCTAAAAAAACACTATAAAATGCTATGCAATGGTAAAAAGACATCCATTTTAATACTGGATATGCAAAGCTTTACAGATCAAACACTTTTCTGAGAGGGTTTTACCATGCAAAGCTCCTAATAGTTATTTGTTGGATGGCTAATCAATTTGTTATCAGTCTTGACCCTGCTAAGGTAATTTCTTTAAAAAGTAATCCTCTTGTTGACGAAAAATTACGGAACCCCTTAACACACTCACACGATCGCACAAAAAAGGTAGAAACTGGAGTCTGCCAAAACCAAAGCAAAACGAGGCAGAGAGTCACTAAAGGAAATAAACAGAGAGCAGTGGACTGATGTTCCACAGGAGATGCTGTGTGTTTATCAGACAGCCAGTAAAGCCCAGCTGGCTTCCATTTGGGTAGGTATGGGCCAGAGGCCAGGACGGAGCAGAGCTCAGTTGCACTCAGCTCAGCTAAACACAGCGCTTCTCCTCACTAAGACCCAGTCCTGACCCTCTTTGATGTCATGCTGCTCTAGCCTCCTCAGACAGCCCTGTATAATTACCAGGCCACATAATAAGACCACTTGGCTCCAGCGCTAACTTATAAAACACGCACTCACAAACACATGCTGCTGACCGCATGAATGCGCTTTCACAGATACGTGAGCAGAGCGTGCATGCAAAGTGATGATGTAGCAAAATAGCTGGTGCGAATATAAACACATTTGTACTGTTGTTGCATCAAGACACTGTAGAAGTGGATGTGACAGCGAAGCCCTGTGTAACTTTGTTTTTTTCTCTCTCTCCTCTGTGTTTGTGTTTTTTGGCCTCAGAAGGGAATGAAACCAGTGAGCAGACAGCACAGAATTCAAACACCCCACCCATGGAAAAGACAGGAGACGTGGAGAATGGCAACAACAACAACAGCTTGTCCCAGCCGGACCTCACTAGCACTCCTGGCAAAAGCATAACATGTAAGCATGAAACAATTGGACTATGTTACCCAGCAGCCCTCCACAGTTTGTTTGTACTTGGTCTGTCTGTGCCGTTGTTATGGAAACCGATGAAATGATGAGGAAATTAGGACTGATGACACTGGCCAAAAGGACAGAGATATTAAGGTCTTAGTTATAATACGAACATACAGTTTGATTAGGATTTGATCCCAAATTCCGTGTATTTCGTCCTACATCAGAAGAGAGGAAAAAATGGGGCTTTATTAAGGCAAAAAAAAAAAAAAGGCGTGAAAACACTGTGCACACAAACATTATCAAATTGTTTTCAAATGAAAAGATGAATAGACATAATATATGAATAATATATAATTAGTAATGAATAATATAATAATTGGGACTTTTTAATCTCACAATTTTTTTTTTTAATTCTGAGCAAAAAAGAGAATTGTGAGATATAAACTTGCAGTTGCGAGGAATAAAAGTCTAAATTGTGTGATAAAATCAAAATTTTGTGGTGTTTTTTATTTTTTTTTATTCCATGGTAGAAACAAAAACAAAAAAAACATGAGATGTAAACTAAGAATTCAAAGAAAGAAGTCAAAATTGCGAGATGCAAACTCAGAATTATGAGATGTGAATTTAAAATTGTGAGAAAGTCGCAATTTTTTTCTTTTTCTTTTTTATTCAATGGCAGAAACAAAAACAAAAAACAAATCTCTGAGACGTAAACTTAGAATTCAAAAAGCGAAAGTCAAATTTGTGTGATACAAACTCAAAATTATGAGATCGGAATTGTGAGAAAAAGAGTCACAATTTTTTTTTTTTTCTTTTTATTCGATGACAGAAACAAAAACAAAACAAAACTCTCAGATGTAAACTCAGAATTCAAAGAAAAAAAGTCAATTGACCCTTCGCAAAAAGCCGTTCTCTTTGGTTACTGTTGCTATGTCCGTCAAAACAATACACATCACACTACACATCACATTCTCACACAATGAAAAATACATTGTGAAGCAAAGAGGAAACTGACTACACGCTGACAGACAAGACAGAGCAGGTTGCTTCTGGTATGAAGTAATTCAAACAATAAATACCGTTTTGTGGGTCTTTAATGTGTTGTGACGGTTCACTGTTATGCCTTATTAGAGCAATCGATGTGAACCAATTGTCTTTTCTTCTTTACTTGAAGCACGTATTTTAACATCAAAACATATTTTTTCACCCACTGAGAGACGTCAATACACACACTCCACCGAAGTTAATCTACTCTCCTGTCTGATTTGTTGATCAGACATTTGTTTGTCAGACTTGGAATTATGAGAAAAAAGTTTATATAAAAAGCATGTTTATATGTCTCACTTGAGTTTTTTTTCATAATTATGTCACAAGTAGATTTTGCTTGAATTTAAGAAGTACTATGAAGTGGGATACATTTACGAAAGTCATTTGTATGGATGTTTTAGGAATCGTTCCTAGGAACATTTCGTAAGTTGTTGTACGTTCACATTTAGGATCATTACATTCACGTCTTTATAAATAAGGTCTCTGGTCAATTTGGGTTTATCACTGAAATCTTTCTGTATTACTGTTTTTATAGTACATTAGAGAGGACAGGAAGTGATGTGGGGAATTAGAACTTCATCTCAGTAGCTCAGAGCAAGTGCACTAACTGTGTCACGGCTCTGACTGATAGTAAAATCATGAGCAATGAATGTTCTGGAGATCAAGCAGTGTGTACCAGTGCTAAGAAGTCTGTTGTGTGTCTCTAAGAGTGTGTAGTTGCAGACTGGGTGTGTACTAGTCCTCTGACTAAGTCCTCTGACTAAGGGGTAGGTTGTTGATATGTCCTGTTACTGAGTCACACCAGCACCAGTTCCCTCTGGGACAGTACACCCACCCATAACCTGAAATAACTAGATGCACATAATGAGCGCATTGACTAATCGCACAGTCAGCTGTGTTTGTTTTTATCTACAGTGTGCGTGGTGTAATAAATACATTCATAAAACGGTAGAGTTGAAGGTGCAAAATGCAGGGTTTAACAAATATTGCTGTGAGAAGCTAAACATAGATTCTTTGGCAGGACAATGACCGAGGCTCTCATGTCAGCTGAAGTTGGTTAAGAGGTGCGTGAAATGGCCCACACTTGCCTTATTTAACAACTGAGATTTGATATTTTTGGAGGTAACCGCTATTGTTGTGATGTTGCCTTGGTAACAGTGCCAGGTGAGTTATAGCACTGTGCTTTTGGCAGTCGACGCTGGCTTTCTTACTGCTCTCAAAGGCATATATTGGTGATAGTGTTTCATGATTTTTCAGCTTACTTTTCACACTGAACATGGGCTTTTGGATTTATATAATTTCAATTTATTTGAAGTATAATACTGTAGGGCTGAGTGGTATATACCAGTATGTACAGTGCAACGGTATAAATGTGTGACCAGTGGAAATTTTGTGTGTGTGGTCTGATTTTTATACTGTATCTTGTTGGGGACTTAAACCTGAATACACACAGACTCATGGGGACTCATGTCACCGTGGGGACCTAAATTGAGGTCCCCATGGGGGAAACAAGCTTATAAATCATACAGAATGATACAATCATACAGAAAGTAAAAATGCAGAAAGTTTTTCTGTAAGGGTTAGGTTTAGAAGGGTTAGAGTCCCCACAAGGATAATAAACCAGACGTGTGTGTGTGTGTGTGTGTGTGTGTGTGTGTGTGCATCAAAAATTAAGGGGGGAAAAAAACTCTTAATAATATACAAATAGCATTATTATTATTTATTTAATATAAATTATAATTAACATAATTTTTTCCCATGACTTGTTGAACAAAATTTGACAACAAGACAAACTTCGCTGTCATCAGTTCAAAACTGCTGAAAATGATGTCACCATAGGACATTACATCACACTAAAGGACAGTGGGAAATGGTAGAAAGAAAGTTTAATTTTGATACAAACAATATCAACGTGTTTTTTAAACAAAACAAAATAATTTTCGTCAACAAAATTCGGTCTCTTAGTTAATCAGTAACTGCATGTTACAGCTAAATATGATGGATATTCAAACTATATTCATTGAGATGTCAATTCATTTTTTAAAGTACATTGTTCATCGTTCTTCTCCCTTCTGGTGGATCCCTGTTAATTTTCAGTCTGTATGTCCATGTTCTCTCTTTTCCACAAATTTCTCCTCCTTAATTCTTTCTGTCTCAAGAATTTCTGTGTGACATCTTTGTCTTGTGGTGTGACTGTACAGGCGTCACACTGGTGGACATTATCTGTCACACCAAAGGACATTTCAGCCTTTTATATCAATTAATATCCTTGCTATTCCAAGCTAACCTGTCATTAGCGGTTACCAAGACACATTTGCATAATTTTCCGTGATTATGTAGTTTAACATACAGTTTTAATTAAAAAATATAATTTAGGGGCGTCACTTTATAGTGGTTCCAAAAAAGTTAAATATTCAAACAATTCTGAGACAAAATTGTACCTTGTGCACATGCCATAGGCTTCACAGGGGGCTTCAGTAACACAACCATGAATGGGATTCTTCAACTAATTAAATTGTTTTTAGAATTGGCCAATTTAAAATCAGGATATTGTGTCACACCAGAGGACATGGTTTTCAGAGACAAAATGTATCAAGTTCCTGCGCTTTCAGAAATATATGGATAAAAAAAATGGTTGCTGTTTACTAAAACAGACACTTGTACAATTATGCCGGAGGTATTTGTTAACATTTTTATGCTTTTCTTTTTAATTTATAAAAGTTGTAATTTATTGAACCATGCATGAAATGTTTATTAACAGCATTTTAAATAATGACAGTATTAATTATATTCATTTTTATCTTGTGGGACGGTAAAAATGCCACATCAGCAACCCATATATTTTTTTTAAAGATTTATTTTTGGCATTTTTGCCTTTAGTGTGATAGGTTAAGTATTGACAGAAAAGTGGGAGAAAGAGAAGGAGACTTAAAGTAGGGACACCCGAAGCACAACGGTGCTATATGTTGGTGCGCTGCCCACGAGACTATTGGTGCTGACCAGTAGATGTATATTTAACGTTTGGATGTGAAAGTGAACAAACTTGGATAGTGCTAATGTACAGAGCAAAACATGGCCCAAAACAAGTCAATATGGGAATTTATTCTTAAGGGTTGTTAAAATTCATATCATTGCTTATGTATGGTGTGAATGTACAGTGTGAGGTATAAACTGATTCTTTAAAACTGTTTAATTTCAATGTCAAGTTGAAATAACGCAAACTGCAACATATTAGAGGTTGACCAATATGTGTTTTTCAGGGCCGATACCGATTATTATAGATCAAGTAGACCGATAACCAATATTTTGAACTGATATCTGGTGTAACAATGAAAACTAATGTCAAAATTAAGAATAACAAGGGCTCTGACAAAAACCTTCTTTAAATGCTTTTAACAAATTTTATCAGCAAATTGGTTTTGAAAATGACCGATGACGATAACTATAAAAATGCTTAATATCGGTGCTGATATTCTGTCAACCCCTGCAACGTACACTACCATTTAGAAGTTTAGGGCCTGTAAGTCGGTGTCAAATGATCCTTCAGAAATTATGCTGATATGATGTTTAAGAAGCATTTCTTATTATTGTTAGTACTGAAAACAGTTGTGCTGATTAATATTTTTGTGGAACCTGTGATTCTGTTTTTTCAGGACTCTTTGAATAAAAAGTTCAAAAGGGCAGGATTTATATGAAATATAATTTTTCTTGGCCTTTACTGGCACTCTTGACCAATTTAATGCATCCTTGCTGAATAAAACATTTAATTTCTTTAAAAAAATATGTACTAAACTCAAACAGTACTGTATAAAATAGCTAATATTTCACATTTGCATTTAAACTTCTGATTTTAGACACAATCTGAAAATGCTCACAGGTAGCTACATGCAAGCTTCTTTAAAAGAAGTCATCAAAGCCCTGATTTAGCCCCATTGTGCTGGTACTTTTACCAGTTATTGCTGGGAAAAAAGCTGACCGTGAGTTCCTGTAAGTGTTATTCTATGATGAAAAAATGGATCTGTGCAGGACCCCAACAAGACAGCCGTCCCAACTGTGAGCATGTGTGCACACAGTCACAGGTTATGTGAAACTTACTGAGAACAAGTATGCTACGGACAGGCCTTCACTGTGTGTGTGTGGTAGGTGAGGTCGTGCTCTGGTTGTCCAGCCTGAGTCTGTGTGCTGACACATTCCAGACACCTACTGCTGCTTATTTACAGGAATAATTGTGCTGGGGCGGCTACAGCTGAGCTCTTTGACCATTTCCTCTCTCACCTTCACCTCCTTCTGGAGACCATTATGGTATATCTGAGCATGTGACTAGCTAAACTTTATCTTGCAGGAAACCAAGGCACGGACTAAAAACAAAATTGGTTGCAGTGGTTGCAAGCGCTGTGACTGGAATTCTTGCAGAGACTTCGAGAGCGGAAAGGCTTGTAACATGATCTCATTGTGTCTTCACAGTCTAGCAACAGTTAATTTAGAAAAATTATGTTCACTTAGGTTAAATAGTCTTGAAGGCATGTGGAATGTGATCATGCTAACCTGGTGGGCGTCAGTTGCTCATATGGTAATGATACTGAAAGCGCAGCTCATGTTTGCCTGCTTCCACAAATCTGTCACACCTTAGTGTGTCATAACGTGTAGATTTGGTGTGACGGTATGACATTACCTGTCTAAAAGTTCCCAGTAATGAGCTGGCCGGGGTGCAGTGGATACTCTCTACAGGCCGATTTATGTAAACGCTTGGCCAGAGTTTCAGGGTGTTTAAGACCCCGCGAAGACCTGGCGTTCCGCGTCAGTAAGAAGAAAACATAAAAAGGAGATTATGCATCCTGCATTTCTTGGCTTTTTGTCCCTTGCATATTTTTTCAAATGCCCATAAAAATGGCAGCATTACGACTGCATAACAGAACGGACAAAATGTACAACTCCACCTCAGCCTTTTCCCTCCAAACGTGTCTCCCTCAACGTGCATGGTTTTATTTGTAGATGGACCCGTGAGATGTGCCTATTTGAGACTCGTAAAATGGTGAACGCTATTGCATCATCTGCCTTATAAGAAGTGTGCAATCCTTTATGGATCCATGTGTGCTTTGAGGCTGGAAGTGATTTATTTATCTTTTCTGTTTTATTCGATTTTTGCATGTTTAAAATTGTGCTTTTTAATAGTGACGTAGCAAGTTTCATTTTCGTGAAGAAATCAGCAACTTTTGTTGAAAACAGAAGTGTGAAGATTCAGCTGGGTCCAAATGCTTCAGCTCGGAGCGATGATGTCATGGATGTTGCATGCGTGTCTAGACTAAATGCTTTTGACAGAGTGTAGAAAGGGCTGTTAAATTCACTTTTTTTGCTTGCATATGGGTCTAGTGTGAGTGAGAAGTGAAAAAGAGAGTTAGAACATGGGTTCAGGTCTTCTAGCAGAGTCTGTGTTGATGTCATGTAAGTGGAGATTGCTTTTACAAAACCATTTGTTAGTCGCTTTTTTTTTTTTTAAATGCTCACTCACTGCTCACTGTTTTAGGGAGAGTAAAAACTTTAATACTTGTAGAACTTTTTTTCTGAGCTTACTATCTAACATATACACTTACAGTATTTCAAGGTCTGGTTAATATATTTGAAGTCTTATTGAAAATCTTAGTAAAGGACTAATTGGTCTTAAAGACTGAATGAACCTCTATGAGAACGTTTGCATAAGAGGTGCTCTTTCGTTTCAAAACCAATACATGGCAACTGAAAGGCAAGTGACCATTCTGTCAACTGGCCTGAAACTTTATTGTTGAGCCCTGGGATAAATTTAAAGACATGACATTCATTTGCCTGGGATATCTGGTTTTAAAGGAATAGTTCACCCAAAAATACAGATTACCCCATGACTTACTCACCCTCAAGCCATTCTAGGGGCATCCAAGGGTTTCTTTCAGACGAATGCAATCAGAGTTATATTAAAAAATATCCTGGCTCTTCCAAGCTTTATAATGGCAGTGAATGGGTGTTGAGATTTTAAAGTCCAAAAAAGTGCATCCATCCATCACACTGCTCTGAGGTGTTTAATAAAAGGCCTTCTGAAGTGAAGCAATGTGTTTGTGTAAGAAAAGTATTCATTCCGCTAACTGTCGTACTCCCCTTCACTAGAGAGTGGCTTTCCAACGGATGATGTAGGAGTAGCGTAAGCTCCGGTGAGAAGTGACAAACACGGAAGCGCAGAGGAGAGAGCAAAATAAAACACCAGTTCGCTTCAAAAAGCCTTTATTAACCCCCAGGAGCAGTGTGGAGTACTTTAATGATGGATAAATGCACTTTTTTTTGGGCTTCAACATCTCAACCCCTATTCACTGCCATTATAAAGCTGGGAAGAGCCAGGACAATTTTTTTTTTTAATTAGAACTCTGATTGTATTCATCTGAAAGAAAAAAGTCATATACATCTAGAATGGCTTATGGGTGAGTAAATCATGGGGTAATTTTCATTTTTGGGTGAGCTATCCCTTGATACACACCCTGATACAAGTACATAATAACAATAATCAGTACTGGCATTCTAGACTGTTGTACATCACTACACATCAGCAGGAGCACTTCAAGATATTTATTTTATCAATGCTTTTTATTTGAATCATTCAAATGACTGTACCGCTCTACTGACTGTCAGAATGCCAGCTAGGAAAATGATTGCTGGGAAGGTCTATACTGTATAATTGGGAAAGTGGCTTCTGAGGTGCGTTGATAAAAATTGAATCTGGTCAGAGAATGGTCTCATTGCATATTCCGTTTCTCTGAGTCCCATTCTGGCCTTTTCAGTGAATTATTCAGCTTCAGCAGGGCTTAAAGCTCAGTTCCTGTGTCTCACTCATCACATCATCTATTATCAGTGTACAGAGGGGCCGGCATCGGGGGAAATAAATGACTTAAAGGAAGAGGGGAAAATACTGGCTTAAATTACAGCTTTAAAATTCTCTGATTAGAGTCTTCATCGCTGGAGATTGTCATTGAAATGAGCTCAGGCAGAACGGGATTAAAGACTACTGGGTCTCTCTTGCGAACATACTGTATTTTTTTGTTGGAGGCCACCCTGTAAAATCTGGCTCTGCTTTTCAAAGAGCCGTATCATTTATCCCTTGCCACATTTGGATGTTTTCTTTTTCTTTTCAGTTTCACTGACAACAGCCGTCCTTGTTTAGAAAGTAGGGGATTTCCATCTCTCTGGTGTGAAGATATAGAGCTATTATTTGCACCATCTGTCCTACACATTGTTATTTTTTTATTTATTTATGTTTTGTCTTCAGCCGAACATTTTTCAGTAAGAACTGATGATCATTTATATTTGATAGCTTGTTGCTCTTGAAGATTCATGTGTTTGTGTTTTCATTTTGTATTAAAAAAGAACTGCTGACTCACTGGCTTCTGTGGCCCTGCAGGTTTTAAACAGAAGGTAGTGTTACTCACGGCTGTTTGGGCAGCAGGGTACTTTAAATGAGGTGTTACGGGAAGCCTGGGGCCCTGGGCAGGGAATTTAAGATGAGATAATGCGGCTGACATCTGGGGGTCTCAGGGGCCCAGAGAGGTGCGTGTTGAGATGATATAAGTGGTGTGATTCTGCACACCTAGAGAAACTTGACATCTCAGGGTTGAATGTGCATTTTAGACTAAGACAGAATGGGCAATGCTGAGAACTGATGATCCATGTGTTTTATGGATGATTTTGGAAAATATACAATTTTATCTTTTAAAAATAAAATATACTTTTTAAAGTTTTTTTACAAGCAACCTGAGGATGATTCATCCCCTGTCTGAGTGTTCCCACCCACAGATGATTTCAGACTGTAGTGTAATGCACCGATGAACTATTATTTTAGCAGCGGAAGACTATTTAAAGATGTAAAGAGATGTTCAGTAAAAATTGCTTCCCTTTTGATTTACTTCCTGTCGTTTGTTTTCAGCTTCATATCCATTTCTTGACACTCTCCCTCTATTTCTCCCTTTTTCTGATGCTCTGTGGCTTTTGGGTGCATGGTAAATAATTAAAATTGATGGTAGGTAGATAACCAGTCTCTTTCAGTATCGATTTAACCACAACGCAACAATGATTCAGTTCGCCATAATCCTAACTAGGTTTGTGTTCAGTATGTAAATGCATATATGCCGGTGTATCAAAGCTTTGAAATGTATGTAAACAGTTTATGCATTTATATGAACTTTATGTTGGATATGAGAGCACGAGACGTGTCAATTTTGCCCTCTGATTCTCAGCAGAGAAACTTCTGGCTTCTGTAGAAATTTTTGTCTTTCTGGCAGATGCCCAGGAGACCGACTGACGCTGCCTGTTTACTGCCCTAAACTCGAATGCACACAAACAAAGTAACATTTCAGAGTCAAATGCCTCATCCAAAAACTGCTGCACAGGATAACGCAAATATGCCCCATGTTATTGTGGATTCAATTCCTGACCACCAACTTTCAAAAAAAAAAAAAATGCCCAGTGGTCTTTAAATATGTTTACACCCTTTAACCGCGTGTGCACTTTTATTTAGGTCAAAAAAATTCAAAATGCTGTGGGTGTAACTCAAGCAGTGTACAATACAGTGCTGTTCTGAGAGCCACTAATGCATCTATTTAACCTTGAAATAGACATGCTGAATGCAAGTTTGGATGAGTCACAGTGAAAACAATGTGTTTCTGTGAAACTGTTTCTTAAGAGTATATGTCAGGAGTTTCTTGAAAATGTTTCATTTTTCTCTGGCTGTATTTAAAAAGCCATTGTGTCATTGTGTAACATTAATTTTTCATCTTTTCACTGAGCTTTACAAAAGAATGGAGCTTTCATTTCATACAGTAGTCTTCATCAAGTGCTTCACATTCACGATTAAATACATTTATGAATTGTTATACGATCTCTTGAGTTTTAGTGTCATACAGCAATATCCAGATATTTATGGAACATTACTAAGAAGAACTACAACGTATTTGTACCCTGACCCTTTGTACACCTTGTAGTGCAAAACACATTTGTACTCTATTGTTTGATCCCCCAAAGTTATATTAGCAAACACAGGTCATCAAACACAATATTGAGTAAATAGAGCTGGGTAGATTATTTACAAATTGTAATCCAGTACTGATTTCAAATTACTTGACAAAAACTGTAGTTAGTAAAGTAACTGGGCGATATGGCAAAAAAATAAAAATAAAAATTCCTTCCCATAATGTTTGGCCGATTCTCTTTGGTTTTTACTAAAGAAAAGTCTATTCCAAGTGCATCACACATTAAGATGTCCATATGATGTAAATGTTAAACAAACCACTTGTTAAATATCTTTGCAGAAAAGATGAATGAACTACAACTACATCCTGTACAAACTTGTCTTACACATAATATGTTAAGAAATATGAGGAAAACGCTTTTAAAACAATTTCAAAAGTCAAGGTAATTCAAATTCAAAATGACTGAAGGTATAGCACCAGTAGACTATTATTAACTATAAATGTTCTGTAAAAAACAATGAACAGCAGCTTTTAGCCTGTCACCATGATGCAAACATATCAGACATGCAGTAGTAGTTCTTCATAGGTTTTTTTTTATTCGATTGCACTGCTTTTCCATTGTTTTTTTTCTATGTAAACATAGACACGTTTGACTGTTGCACTTGTGTCTCTTGCAGCGTCTTATGCGTGAAACGGCAAAAGCATATTTTGTGTAAATAGCGCCTAACGATATGAGTGCGTGACTCTTGAGCAGTTAATAACATGCGCTGATGTGCTTGGATCGTTCTTTTCTCTTTACTATTATCATTGGCAATATTGTCAAAGTGTCTAATTGTAACGTTTGGTAATACTTCTATTCTAAATTGCGATTCCTCAATTTCTCAAAAATAAAATTGTGGCAAAACATTAAATTCAAATTAATCGGTAAAGCCTACTAATAATTAATTATATCATTAAAAAAAAAAAGAAATAATTTTAAAATAAAAAACGTATTAAAAAATAAAATATTTTATTTTGTTTACCTGCATGTCATGTGACCATAACCAACAGAGTACTTATGAACATGCAAATGTGATGCTTAAATATTTATTTTAAAATCTCAGGGGTATTTCAAGTAAATATATTTGGATGAAAGAGGATCAAATGACAAAAGTTTGTGAATTTGTGCATTTTAATGTATTGGAAAGACAAAAGCCTTTCCAAGACATAGAAATACATGGTTAAATAACCTACTGAGTGATAATTCAAATAAAAATCAGTGTGTTCATCAGTAGTTCATAAAATGTTGAAACACTTCTTAAACCTGAAATCAAATGATGGGTCAAATGTTGATGGGTCAACAATTTACAAATAATTTACTCACCCCCTTGTCATCCACAATGTTCATGTCTTTCTTTCTTCAGTCGTAAAGAAATTGTTTTTTGAGGAAAACATTTCAGCATTTTTCCCCATGTAATGGACTGATATGGTGCCCCGATTTTGAACTTCCAAAATGCAGTTTAAATGCGGCTTCAAACGATCCCAGCTGAGGAAGAAGGGTCTTATGTAGCGTAACGATCGGTTATTTTAATAAAAATAATACAATTTATATACTTTTAATGCCAAACGCTCGTCTTGTCTTACTCTGCCTGGACTGTTTTTGTTCCTGTTCATGACAGTTAGGGTATGTCGAAAGACTCTTATCTCATGTTCTCCCTCAACTTCAAAATCGTCCTGTATCGCTGTTTTACCTTTTTTAAGGGTGTTTGATCTTTTTTGCATGTTCACTTTGCAAAGACTGGGTCAGAACTTCTGCAATGATGTAGGATGATTTTTGAAGTTGAGGGAGAAAATACGGTTGGAGTTTTTCGACATGCCCTAACTGTCTTGAGACAGAATACACAGAGTTCAAGGACTGCAAAGCAAGACAAGCGTTTGAGAACAAAAAGTATTTAAATTGTTTTTTTGTTTTTTTTATGTAAATAACCAATTGTTTCGCTAGATAAGACCCTTCTTCCTCATCTAGGATGGTTTACAACCACATTTGGGATCGTTTGAAGCCGCATTTAAACTGCCTTTTAAAAGTTCAAAATTGGGACACCATAGCAGTCCATTATATGGGGAAAAATGCTGAAGTGTTTTCCTCAAAACACATAATTTTTTTTACGACTGAAGAAAGAAAGACATGAACATCATGGATGACAATGGTTGATGAGTAAATTATTTGTAAATTGTTGTTCTGGAAGTGGAGTTCTCCTTTTAAAGTGTGCTCTTTCTGGACCATAATGTAAATGGGCTGCAAAATTTATGTACCTTCATCTTTGTGATTTGCAAGCACTGCTTCTTGAGAAGAGAGTTGCACATCTGGGATTCTGTGTTCAAAGACATTTACGGTTGCTAATAAACAAAAGAACAGTATCTATTCAAAATAAACTTCTTTTGTAACATTATAAATGTCTTTGCTCGCTTTGGATTAATTGAGTGTATCCTTGCTGGAAAGAAGCATTCATTTCTTTAAAAAAACATAAAATCTTAAGTTAGTCTGTACTTTTGAATGGCAGTGTATATTGTAGATGTGCTGTGAACCTCTGCAACAGCTGGTGGTGATGTGGATGAAGTATTTCAGGTTTACTGTCTTTGTCTTTGTGTGTGAGAGAATCACACATCACATCTTCAAATGTCAGATGTAAATCCACTGTGTAACTGTAACTCAAACTAGAGCTGGCAAGCTCAAGATCATACACATTAAAGCCTGGCAAACAACGGGGGTGGAAGTTCATTATAAACACCCCGCCAATCTAACGGCGAACATATGGACTTAAGGGGGATGTTTACCCGCTTGAAAGAAGAAACTGCTTTCATGCTGGCTTTTAGTCTTTTCATATACTCTGACATTTCATGCACTTCATATAAAGTTATCTTTTTTTTTTTTTTCTTTATAACAAACTGAACATCTGGAGTACAGTTTGAAATGGCAAAATATCCAATCAGAGTGAATTTGCTTGTGGTCTGACCTCGGCCAGGCTCCAACACCAGCAAACTGTGGGCATGTGTCCGCTCAGCCATTATCTAATGTAGCTGATTGCCAGTTCTGTCTTCTAGACCTTCAAGCGTCAGACTCTGTGAATAGAAACGAGGTGTGTTTGTGTATGTTTTTTCTGGACTCTATCGAGTCCACATGCCTCCGCATGGGCACCAGACGTCTTCCTATGAATCTCTCTTAATATTCCCTTCAGTTGTATGACCTGAAACGTGCGTTAAGGTCAAGAAAATGTTTAGTGCAGCAATAAGATGGGATTAAATACTATCATCATTCACAAAAAAATATAACAAAACGTTTCACGTAAAAGGTCAATTTAGCCTTTCTCTGTTTTGGGGCTTTATTTCCTTTGGCTCTGAAGGTCTGCATTTCACATAGTTTTTCTTTCTTCCAGAATAATTAGTCTTTTGCGGTGCTCAAGAGTAAAATATACGAAGTGCTGTAGACTGCTTGCCAAAGTCAACTCCACGAGCAGTTTGTGGAGGAACACTAGAACATTTGTAGGCTGTAAACTCACAAGGAGACGGTGTCTGAACTTCACAACGGCAAACGTTTGGCCTCATCCTCACACCCAATGCAAAAAAAGACTGACGTTTTAATCATAACCTTAGCTGATATGCTTCTCCTTTTGTTTTCATTACCCTGATCTGGCTGCGCTGCGGCGTATCGTTGTACGCACTCTTTTGTTTTCAGTGGCAGCCCATTTGGATTGTGGTCTGCTTTTCAAACAGTTGTCCACCATACGGTGACCAGATTCAAGAGCTTAATTGAGTATTTGTTTAATCAGTGGCTGTGCCCGAACCAAAGCATTTATTTTTAATTAGACCCGAAAAATCTTTCTGACTTTTACAATCATTCAGTTTGGAGAGAGTGGCTGAGAAAGAAAAAAAAAAAAAAAAAAAGTTTGCGGATACCGTATTTTCAGTAATTTTGGAATATGTTACAGCAAGTTTCGATGAGAACACGCACACAACTTGTATTATACAAAATACATTAGAGAGAGCCGGCTGCTAGTTAGCATCTACCAGTGCTGCGTTTATTTGATTAAAAATACAGAAACATCAGCAATATTGTGAAATATTATTGCAATTTAAAAAAGCATTTTTCTATTGTAATATACTTTTAAAATAAAATTTATTCTTGTGATGCAAAGCTGAAATTTCAGTATCATTACTCCAGTCTTCAGTGTCACATGATCCTTCAGTAATCACTCTAATATGCTGATTTAGTATCAATATTGGAAACAGTTGTGCTGCTTAATATTTTTTGAAACCTATACTTTTTCAGGATTCTTTAATAAATAAAAAGTTAAAAAGAACAGCATTTATTCAAAATAGAAATCTTTTCTAACAATTTAAGTCATTTTTTATCCATTTAACACATCCTTGTCGAATGAAAGTAACAATTTCTTTTAAACTAAGAAAAAAAGTAAAATTTTTACTGAACCCAGTATTGGTATTGTATATTGTTAGAAAAGATTTCTATTTTAAATATTTTTTTTTTTTTTTTACTTTTTATTTATCAAAGAATCTTGAAAAAGGTATCA
>JAHKKF010519527.1:0-12587 GCA_019740295.1 Labeo calbasu | reverse complement strand
CATCTCGGGCCGAACAACATCTCTATCCGTATTTTGTCAATGTTCTGTGCCCCAGGCACCCCTGTCAAATGAAGACACACAGGCCATTATGCAGTCAGCAGACATAGATAGAGATGGACGTCTCGAACTCGGAGGTAAACAAACCAGATTCAGTTTCTTCGTGCTCAGGTCTTATAATTCAAGCATTAATTACAAAGACAGCGTATTAAATGGAAATGTGCACGTATTATTCATGTAACGAATATAGCTGCAACTGCGAGCATTCAACACTAGATGGCAGAAGAGAACTGCAAATTAGACTTTAAAATAGGGCTGTCTCATCGTTAAAACGTATTTTTCTCTTTTATTGATATTAAAACACATGACTCACCTATACTTGAACACTGAGACGAAGCAGACTGCAAAAGCCTTCTGGAGACAAAATCTGACGATGTTGACAAAATAAATGACATGTATGGGTAATTATGTTTTTTTGTTCTTGCTGGAATTGCTATTACTACTTCAAACGGAACAAAAATCAAGCAAGAAATTTAGAAATTTGTATGACATGTTGATACATTTCTATAGGCCTATTAATTTTCATTCTATATAATACACTTAAATTAAAAATTAATGACATGTTGAACTCATTTATGGTTCCATGAAGAAACTTTAACGTCCATGGAAACTTTACATTGCACAAAAGCTTCTTCATAGTGGGGAAAAAAAGTTCTTTAGATTATACAAATGGGTTTAAAAACTATTCACTGGAAGCTGCAAAAAAGAAAATGAAAATTGAGGTTTCAATGCAGCCTCAAAGGGCTCTACACGATCTCAGCCGAAGAATAAGGGTCTTATCTAACAAACGATTGAACGTTTTCTAAAAAAAAATAAACATCTATATACTTTTTAACCACAAATGCTCCTCTTGCACTTACTGACGTAAGTGGAATACTGACCCAGTGTTTACAAAGCAAATGTGCAAAGAAAGGCAAACACCCGTTACAAAAAAGGTAAAACAACGACGTAGCACAATTTTGAAGCTGAAAGAGAAAATGAGATGGACCTTTTTGAACTGAAGTACACAAGACGAAGGACTAATCGCCCATGACTTTCCAGATGAGCATCTGTGGTCATTTTTTTTTTTTTTAGAAAATGACCAATCGTTTCACTATATAAGACACTTATTCCTCAGCTGGGGTCATGTAGAGCCCTTTAAAGCTCCACTGAAACTACAATTTGGACCTTCAACCTGTTTGCTCCTATTGAAGTCCACTATATGGTGAAAAATCCTGGGACGTTTTCCTCAAAAACCTTTCTTTTTGACTGAAGAAAGAAAGACATTATCAGGATTTTTTTATTCTGGAAGTGAACTAATCCTTTAAAAGCATACATATTTGCTTAAATAGTTTTCCTTAAATGTAATATATATACAAATCTAAACAAAGTTTAGTTTTATGGCGTGCTGACAGGTGGTTTAGGGATATTAATGTACATTGTGTCCTTAGTGTTTGTCTTTGAGCCAGAGATGTGATCAAAACCAAATATTTCTTACGGAAGCGACAATATTATTAAGCCCATTAACTAAATGCACACTGCTTAAGGTGTTGCAAATATTTAGCTCCTATAAACAAACTTACATGATGCCAGCTCTCCCCTTAGGTACACAGAAACATTAGAGACTAAAAACTAAAAGCATGCTGGGCAGATATATCAGTCTAAACCCTTAAAGGAACACCACGTTTTTTTGAAAATAGGCTCATTTCCCATCTCCCCTAGAGTTAAACAGCTGAGTTTTACAATTTTTGAATCCATTCAGCCGATCTCCCGGTAGGCGGTAGCACTTTTAGCATAGCTTAGCATAGATCTTTGAATCCGATTAGACCGTTAGCATCTCGCTCAAAAATGACCAAAGAGTGTCGATATTTTTCCTATTTAAAACTTGACTCTTTTGTAGTTACATCGGACAAAAAATGAAAAGTTGCGATTTTCTAGGTCGATGCGGCTAGGAACTATACTCTCATTTCGGCGCAATGATATTACGCAGCCGCCAACTCTGCATCTACACAAACTTAGTGCCGGTCACTTTGGCGCTGCGTAATATCATTGCGCCTGCTGCACCCGTGGTACCTCAGCAAAGTTCCTTGATTATTACGCCGGAATGAGAGTATAGTTCCTAGCCACATCAGCCTAGAAAATCGCAACTTTTCATTTTCCGTCAGTCTTAATACACGATGTAACTACAGAAGAGTCAAGTTTTAAATAGGAAAATTATCGTCATTATATATGGTCATATAGCGAGATGCTATCGGTCTAATCAGATTCAATGATCTATGCTAAAAGTGCTTTCGGCAGACCCGGAGATCGGCTTAATGGATACGAAAACGGTAAAACTCCACTGTTTAACTCTAGGGGAGTTGGACAATAAGCCTAAAAAGCCCCCAAAAAGTGAAGTGTTCTTTTAAGGTAACTAATTTGACTAACCAAAGTTCTTTTAAAACCAAACTTGATTTCCACACAATAAATAAGGCCACATCCACAGCATTCTGAGAAAATAGAGGCATATCATTTATAACCAACACCATCGTTTCAAGATTTAATCTTAAATTAAAAATACATCGTGCTGTAGGAACATCTTTAAAATTTTATTCCTTGACAGTTTTATAAAAGTGGAGTGATTTTACTCTAACCAGGAGTGTGGTAAATCTCTACACCAGTTATTTTGCCCAAAGTTAGCAAAGCAGTTAAATTATTAGGTAAAAAAAAAAAAAAGAAGTTAAATACAATCAAGGGATAGCAACATAACCAAACCATAGCAGGATCAATTCAATCACAAAAGAAATTCACATTTTGATTCAAACAGCTTGTAAACGCACATATTGCACTTTAAAGCTTCCAAGTAAAAAGTTTTTTAAAAAGTGAAAAACCTTCTTGATATACACATGATGTGGCATGGCATCAAGTGCAGCATTATGAATAGACCACCTATAAACATTTATACTCAAGACACCATATTTAAAATAAAAATAAAATCATGTAAAAATATTCTCTTTGGTAGATGATTTTTCACTTAGTGTGAGTCTCTGAACCGTTCAAAGTCTCATTTTCTCACATGATTAGTTCATCGTTTGAGAAGTCTTGAGGCACGTATTACAGAATCTTTGTACGTGGCCCGTGATTCATCCTGTCTGGCCTTGGTCTGAAATGACTCAATATGTGTGAACAAATAGTGGCCAAGAACACAAGAGTTATTCAGTTATTCCTGAACTCTATACATGTTTAAAAGGCCTCTCCCTAACACACATCCATCAGCCATTTCTCTTTCATGAACTGACTCAAGACAATAAATCCAAAATACTCACTACATAGTTTCTGTACGTAGTTTGCTGTTGAACAACAACATGAACTTTTCCTTCAAAAGTCTAATGCAGAGGGGAGAACAACAGGTTTGTCCTGCACATGCCTCCCAGATGTTGCTTTTTAGTTCAGACAATAAAAAACACTCTATACAATGTGTGGCATCCGTCCATTTGTGCTTATTGGCGCATGAAGAGATTCATCAGACCGGCTTTATGCAGCTCTTGCCACAACCTCATTTCCATTCGCATGTCATGATTGGCATAGAAACGCACTGGATGTCGCTGTTTGTCATAGTAGTGGTCCGAATACAAAGTGTAGTCAGGGGTCATGAACCCGTAAGCATCAACCTGTTGATAAAACAAACATTATATCACTAACTTCACTTGGCAGACAAAGAAAAGTGTAAAAGGTTAATGCTCCATTGTTTAAAATTAACGTACTACCTTTACTAAAGCCTAACTGACAGTAATAACAAAAGCAACAACCGTATAATTTTAGCTTGCTTTTACAAGGCTTTGAGCTCTTCTATCATGGCTTGTGTTTCACCAGGTGTACCAGGTGAGCTACTGAGAAAGTTTACTATGTCAGAGAAGGTCCTAAAATAGTGTTTTGCAAGGAAAATAAAAACTTTTGTTAACAGATAATCTGCCCCGTAATCATAATTTGTGTGAGAAGGAATACAAACTGCTATTTCAACTATTTCAGCAGGTACATTTTTTATAAGCCTGGGTTGGTTTTATGACAGCAATAAATTCTTTAATACATCAACCGAGTTCATCTGACTGTTTAGACTACACACGTAACATATGTTAAATAAGGGTCGTTAAGAAGCTTTTAAACCTTTGACAAACTTGTCAAGCTACTATCAGTGCTTATTTACAATTTATGGTACAATAATGTACCTATACAACACTGTCATTATGTTATTATTTATTGTGACACTTTTTAAAATGAACGGAGAAGGATTTGGGTGCTGCTACTTAATTTACAGTAGGGCACATTCTTAAGGATCTTATTTAGAAAACAAAACCAGCAAACCTGGTCACATGTATGAATAGCAGCTAGGAGCATTACTGCTCCTGTGGACGGCCTGTAAATTCTTCTCGCGCCTGTTTTCAGAAGGCGTGAATGCAGGAACCTTGAAGAGGAACAGGGAAGTGTTACATTTTGACATATACATACAGAGACCAAAGAAAATAAAAAAACCCCACTACATTTAAATCATCCAACCACCTCTGGATGATCCGGGGTCAAGATATTTGTGTATAATGGCCACCGAACTATACTGCATGTAACAAATTTACACTGTTGCTGTGCTATGTCTCATATTACTCTATGGGATCTTCTTCTCAAACTGTTCTTTAAAACTACCTATTCATCAAAGAATCCACAAAAACACAACTGTTTTCACAATATTAGTTTTCCCTTTGTTGAATAAATAATACAGAGACTTTTCTTAGAAACATTAAAAAAAAAAAAAAACACTCCAAAGTTTTGAAGAGTAGTGTATATTGGAATTGATTTCCAGGGGCATTTTTTTACATCACTGTACTATGTTGTCTTTAGTGTCAAATAATTAGATTTACCTAATTACTTTAATCAATATTTTAAACCGTTTTCAATAACAATAGACAGTTTAAAATTGTATCTAAATTACACATGTAAAAAATAGGAGCTCATAGGGCTGGAATATTATGACAAAAAATATTGTAGATTATTGCTTTTTATATTGTAATAATGGATTATTAATATCAATATACAAAATAACAAAAAAAGTTTTTGTTTCATGTCTGCGGTTAGGACACGTCACATTCTGGTTTCACAGGTTTAACATGTTTGTCCATGACGTTAGTCTACTCTAGCGCAAATAAGTTATACAAATACTCCTGTTATAATCACTGCAAGTTTTAATCTTTTATTTACATCATATTTGCACACTAGTTTTTATGATGAGATATTTTACAAGGGTGCAGCTCCAGACAACTCCGGTGTTTTCAGCACTGACTAATCTAAGCACCTCTTTCATCAGAAATGCATCTGATTGGTTACAAGCAGTGATTGGAATAAAGGCGTTACTAACGCTATTACTTTTTTAGTAACAAGTGATCAAACAAATTACTATTTCCCCCGTTACTATTACTAACAATGAAATGCAGCGTTACTGTTTTCACGTTGCGTTCTTCAACTAAGGTAAATTCTGGCTTATTCCTCTTAGCACGTCCTCTTCTAGAAACGAAAAGTAACCAAGATTACATTAATGGGCATGATTACATTAAAGATGAGTTTAGATGGCAAACACTGGAGTTTTTTTTTTATCATACGGATTACTTTATCAGAGAATGTTTGTTTTCAACATGACTTACTTAATTTCTCATGTCTGTGAGGCATGTATTCATGGAGATTCAGGTTCTTTTGTGAAGAGAGATGACAGAGACTGAGATGGCAGAGAGCATTTATTTTCTTTACTTTACAAAAGCACATTGTTTTCTTGTTATTATGACTATACACAAATAAAAGTCAACCCTTTGCAGTTTCAAAATGACGGGAGTAGTTTTAGTTCTTTTTGTGGTCATGAAGAAAAAACAAGATGTTTTTCTTGTCCGCAGGTTAAAGCGACCCCAATAATGTGATATTTAGCCCCTGGAAGGTGTCTCTCACATTGTTCCACAGCAACGTTAAAATAGTGAAGATTAGTGTACAATGTTTTATTCATTTACCATATTTAATATTTGGGGCATCCAAGTTATTTGACATATTTGAACATAACACACTAGTTACTTTCCCTGGTAATTAGTTACTTTTATAATGATGTAACTCGGTTACTACTTCTGAGAAGTAACTAGTAACTATAACTAATTACTTTTTTTAAGTAACATGCCCACAACTGGTTATAAGGCTCAACGCTGCACAAAACGTAAAAGCGTAAAAGCAATCTGATGCAGTGTGAGCGAATCTGAATGGAATTCGATGAATGGACACCCTGGTGTGTATTTTGTAAGTACACTCTTAAAAATAAAGGTGCTTCACGATGCCATAGAAGAAAGAATTTTTGTTTAAATGGTTCCATAAAGAACCTTTAACATCTGAAGAACCTTTCTGTTTCACAAAAGGTTCTATGTGGCGAAAGAAGGTTCTTCAGATTATAAAAAGGTAAGAAAGAGATGGTTCTTTAAAGAGCCTTTGACTGAATGGTTCTTTGTGGAACCAAAAATGGTTCCTCTATGGCATCTCTTGAAGAACCTTTTGAAACACCTTTATTTTTTAAGAATGTAGTCATGTAAGACAGCTGTAAGCGGGATAATGTGCAGGTAGTTTGTGTTTCTTGATCTCACTGTCTGAGATTTAACTTTGCAATAATGACTGGCTGAGTTTTCTGTATCCCTTAGTCTAAGTCTGAAAAACGTACCTGTTTCTGAGGTAGCGGATAAAGTCTGGGTGGTAGATTTTGAATTTTTCTGCAGTCACATCTTCACCAAAGTATGTAGGGGGGCTGAAACAGATAAACATTACAATTAAATTGCGTCTTTATTATGTGTTTAAAGTATTATACTATAAAAGTGTCTTCTGTCAACAAAAATCTAAAGAATGAGAGTTGGATTTTGTGGGAGATTGACTGTATCGGTTATAGCGATCAAGGATGCAAATAAGGAACTTTGGACGTGTTGGTTTACATAATTTTTTTTACAATATTTACTTTTTGCTACGCTCAGGGCCTGTTTTAATTGCTGTGTGTGTAGAAGCCGCCTTCATAAGAATATAATCTCTGTCATGGTCCGGTAGGAATATGTACCTGGTCTCCTACAAAGATGAAGATCAATAGAAACAGAGAGATAGTTAGCAGCAATGTCACAACTCAACATCAACACACGTTCCCAAGCAAATGTTGTTTAACTTTAAAGCAAGGTGTTGTCAATATTAAGAGTGTTTTGCTTAATATAATTTCAACATTTTGACAAACAGTGGAGTACTGAGTCTTATCTTTGCTTGGTCGTGTACTACCCAGACAACAATGGTTACCTTGGATATGGGTGGACCTCTGTAGCCTACGCCAGCATAGCTACGCATCGAGTTTCGCATGGTGTTGGTTGAGAATGTGTAGAACGAAGTCCGGGATCCCACATCTTTCTCAAACCCTTTGAGAGCTGCACCATTCACCCTACAGATGCAAGACCAAAGGAGAGATTTATTGTGATATTTTTAGAGAGGAGTGTAAATAATTACAACGTAACCTGAAACACTGATTTAAAGGAAAATGGCATTAAAATAATCGTGCAAATCAGTGAAAGACTATTGGACAAACGTTTCAGAGGTGCAAAACACATGCAATTACCTCACTTTGAGGAGAAGCAACATAATAAATATTAATATATGACCCTCGACCACAAAACCAGTCTTAAGTAGCATGGGTATATTTGTAGCAATAGCCAAAAACACATTGTATGGTCAAAATTTTCGATTTATGCCAAAAATCATTAGGATATTAAGTAAAGATCATGTTCCATGAAGATATTGTAAATTTCCTACCGTAAATATATCTTAATTTTTGATTAGTAATATGCATTGGTAAGCAGTGTTGGGGAGTAACTAGTTACATGTAACGGAATTCCGTTATTTAATTACAAAATAAATGTAATCGTAGTTACAGTTACTGAGAAAAAATGTGTAATTAAATCAGTTACTTTTGAAAATGTTAATGATTGCAAAAAGGGTTACAACATTCACCCACACACCCATATACAGATTTAATGGGCTTCTTTCATAAATTGCATTGACCGGTCTAACCCCTTATTTACGCTGCACGCGTCTGCGGCACGTTATGGTGGTGCCAACTTACACCAGAAGAGTTTCAGAAGCAAAGTGAATTCAGGATTCGCAAGACCACGTGATTTGCCTGTCTAGTATTGTTTTTCTTGATTTGTTTGTGTTCTAACATGCTTGGCTAAATGTGTACGTTTTGTCCGGTTTAATTCTATTTATTCCACATGTACAACTTCTACACTTAAACTCCACGCCTTGTCTTTTTTGGAATTGTGCTTGTAAAAAGGATTTGACTACTTATTACATTTTAAATAGAGTAATCTGTAACCTATTACATTTCCAAGTAACCTTCTCAACACTGTTGGTAAGAAGTTAACTTGGACAACTTTAAAGGCGATTTTCTCAATATTTCGATTTTTTTTTTTCACCCTCAGATTCCAGATTTTCAAACAGCTGTATCTCGGCCAAATACTGTTCTATCCTAACAAACCATACATCAATGGAAAGCTTATTTATTCAGAAAAAAATAGACACTTAAGACTGGTTTTGTGGTCCAGGGTCACATATCTCTTAATAATCAACCTCCCTACCTGAAGACATAGTCATGTTCATCGATTTCTTTGCCTTTTCTTGAACCATTCAGTATTCCACCGTTTCCCACCACGGCACATCGAATACACTCAGATCTGTTTGCTCTTTTCTCCCAGTCATCAAACATCAGCCGATTTGCAGATGTATTTAAAATTCCTAGTGAGCTCTTCAACACTGCGGATAATAACAGACACAAAACCAAAAAAAAAAAAAAATTGGTTCATGTTAGACGCATGTTATGTTACTTTAATCCCTACAGGAATTAGATCATATAATTACAAGTAACACCACAAAATAATTACACATTCACACACAATACATGTTGTTCATTAGTATGGAGTCAGAAGTAGATACTTAAAATGTGAAAACTATATGTAGGTATTTATTTTAAAATAACTAAAACAAATAAATAATTGAAGAATTTTTTAAGCAAAAAACAAAATTAAATGAATAAATAATTTTTGTTTTTAAAGGAGAACTCCACTTCCAGGACAACAGTTTACAAATAATTTACTCACCCCCCATCATCCAAGATGTTCATGACTTTCTTTCTTCAGTCGTAAAGAAAATAAGTGTTTTGAGCAAAACATTTCTGCATTTTTCTCCATATAATGGACTGATATAGTGCCCTGATTTTGAACTTACAAAATGCAGTTTAAATGCGGCTTCAAATGATCCCAGTCGAGAAAAAAGGGTCTTATCTAGTGTAACGATCGGTTATAACCACATTTGGGATCTTTTGAAGCCGCATTTAAACTGCATTTTGGAAGTTCAAAATTGGGCACCATACCAGTCCATGGAGAAAAATGCAGAAATGTTTTCCTCAAAAAACATAATTCCTTTACAACTGAAGAAAGAAAGACATTGCTGCAAAACATAGCTAAATGTATATTAGCTAAAAACACTGACAAAATCCAAGTACAAATGTAATGGCACACTAATGACTAGATCACTCTGAAACCTTGGACAACAATGACATAAAGGTAAATTTGAAGGTTTAGAAGATTAGTGACTTCAAGCAGATACCAAAAAACAACACACCTTCGGCGCTAACACTTCCCCAGCCGTGTGCTCCACTGTAGTGACTCAACCGCTCATACTCTTCTGGAGTATAATGCTTTGCCCATTGAAGCACAGGAATATTGTGCAGAAACTTCCGAGCAAACAGAGTCTGAGGCACACGCTTTCTAATGTTGCTGGGACAGTTCTGCAATAAAGACAAATATTGGTCTGTTTCAGGGCAGTCGAAAACACAATTTTCACATTTAAACAACAGCAGCTAAAAGTTTATTTACTCTACAAATTCAGCATTATTGTGAAATATTATTATAATTTAAAACAACTGTTTTCTATTGTGATAAATTTTAAAAAAGTAATGTATTCCTCTGATGCACAGCTGTATTTTCAGCATTATTACTCTATGACTTATTACTTGGTAAATAACAGTATTGTTTTCTTTAAAAAAAACATAATTTATTTGAGTATTTTTCAGTGTTACCTAAATAAAATGCTGCTGTTCTGTTGTGACTGACTACCTATAGCTTATTACATACTGCTTTGCTTTTTCTCCGGACTTCCTCTGGCTTTTTGCTGAATTTGAATCACCACTGCATTTGAATGACCACTGCATTTGTACAAACACTTGAATGAAACTGAATTTCCGCAGGTGGCTTCTGGATATTGCACTCACTCACGATACGAACACAGACACGAAAGAATACAATGGTAGGCCAAAAAAAAACCACTCACTGTTTGTGAAGGAACGTCATCTTTGGCATATCGGTCACCAAAAAAGTCTGGCTCAGTGGGTTTTACCACTGGTTTTAGAGGATTTGTGAGTGACTTTGTTTGATCAGACTTTGCGTCGTTTTCTGACTCTGATGAATCCTGAAGATTTGATTTCTGCAGTGAATTCAGCTCAAGTTCATCAGCACTGTCAGTCTCATTCTCAGCAGACTGTTGATACTCCAAAGAACTAGAACTAGAATCATTTTTATGTGAAAAAAACCTGTGGGCAAGAAAAGAAAAAAATAAGCATCGTTTTGCACTTTCTAACAGTTAAAATGAAGCCACAGACCACCAGCTCAATTAAAGAAGCCATTAGGATCAGGGAAACCAATATTTCACTGTTTGCCATAGAAAACAGCTGACATGATATCTGATACACCAGCAAACACATTCTGATGAAAACAGGCATGTGACCTATGTCTGTTGACTTTATAACTGGGGCAATTGCCTCATTGTTCAAGACAATGAAACTGATGGATAAGAGAAAAGGAAAACCAAACTATTTACGAAGCAGAGGTATGAAACAAATGAAGTACAAGGAACAGATCATGTAAAATGCCTCAATGCCTTTCCCATTATTGCTTCACTGTGCATGATGTGAAATTATGTAAATGTGTTGGGAAACTGATTACTAGCATCATACTTCAAAATAGTTCACCCAAAAATATAAAAATTGCTCACCCTCATGCCATCTAAGATGTAGAAGAGTTTGTTTCTTCATCAGAACAGATTTGGATAAATTTAGCATTACATTTCTAGCTCACCAATGGATCCTCTGCAGTGAATGGGTGCCGTCAAAATGAGAATTCAAACAGCTGATAAAAACATCACAATAATCGTCAAGTAATCAACATAGCTCCAGTCCAGATTACTTGTGTACTATCGTTTTAATCAGCTGTTTGGACTCCCCTTCTGACGGCACCCATTCACTGCAGAGGATCCATTGGTGAGCATGTGATGTTAGGCAAAAACTCTTTTACATCTTTCGATGGCCTGAGTGTGAGAACATTTTCAGACTATTTTCATTTTTGGGTGAACTGTTCCTTAGTGATCTTTGTGTAAACGAAGATTAGAGATTAGAAACAGTGCTAATAGGTCACTAATAAATAAGTTGCAAAATCACATTTACGCAAAACTTAACAACAGCTCATTATCAATTTATTATTCTCAAACATGAAACATAACTACAGTTACGAGTACAACAGGTAATTCGGGACTTCCCTAAACTACTACTAACAGGATAACAAGTTTTAATGCCAGCTAGCGTAACATGTGCCACTTCCTGGCCTTCTGTTTTTTTTCCAACCATGCTTGTGTTAAAATTAGAGCTTTGCCCTTTTAAAAGCATCTGGGCTACATTTCACATAACAAACCCTACTTTCAGAGCAATGATTGTGCACTTCTCTAGAGAATGCACTTCACCGGAAAGCCAAAGCTGAGCGATTCTATGCCTGACTGAACTAAAGGAGCTGTAGATCTCATGTTGTTCATTTCCGTCCCTTACTGGAGAACAAAGCATATTACTCAGGAAAAGTGATATCCCAACTCGTTTCCACCTAACTAAAATAGTTTATTCCTTGCACTACCATTTTTAGCCTCTATTCTTTGTGAAGCTGTGCAAAGTGCTGTGCAAACAAGTTGAAATTAAAATCCTCCCCCACTACAAAAAAGGGCAGTGAGAGCAACAAAACATGAAATCACTTTCTTAGCTTGTGACGCTTGTCTCCACAGCAACACCAAACATACTGTAGCTGCATGCTGAAATGATTAGCAGTGTGCACTGTGATCATGACTCTCTAGAGACAGAGACATGGGGACTGCAACATAACCAACTAACTAAATGACTGACTGACAAACAGAAAAACAGCTGACTAAAGAACTGACTAACAAACAAACAGAAACACAGCTAACTAAAGGACTCACTAATGGACAAACAGAAAAACAGCTAACTGAATGACTGACCAACTGATAAACAGCTAACTAAATGACTAACTGACAAACAGAAAAACAGCTAACTAACAGACTGACCAACTGACAAACAGCTAACTGAAGGACTCACTAATGGACAAACAGAAAAAACAGCTAACTAAATGGCTGACCAACTGACAAAC
>JAHKKF010519525.1:13014-71562 GCA_019740295.1 Labeo calbasu | reverse complement strand
TGCCTCTTTAAAATAGCTTAAATATAATTTGATAAAATCAAACAGTGATTAAATTGTGGCTTGGCAAACCAATTGAAAGTTGATCCCAACACTCCCAATAACAGAAAGAGAATTCTATTCTCCTCATCTGATGGCATGTTACTGGAAGAAATCCTTCTTTGCAGAGCATGAGTCATGTCACATGACACCGAATCATGAAGAGTGGCGTTCTGCCTTTGAGCTGCTTTGTTTGAGTTTGTATGCTGTGTCTCATCAGGGTGGGGCGGCTGTATAATGCGTATCATCTTGATCTGAGGGCAGCTACTTATATTACCGGCTTTGTGAAGCTTATCCTCAGTCGTGCCACTCCACGCTGGAGGAATAACAAAAAGCAGGCGCTTTTGATAAATACTCATTAAGCCGTTCAGATCTGCCTGCTTAGGGTTATCGAGGGTCACGCTGTTACTTGCGCACTTTATATTCCAGCATCAGTTGATTACCACGCTGTTACCCACTTAGTGTTATTTTACTATCATTGATACACAGTACTATTATAGTTCTTGTTATTATTTTGATATGTTTTTGTCAGTTACTTTACAATAACCTTCCATAGTTAAACTTAGTTAATGCATTGCACTAGCATTAACTAACAATGAATAATACCTTTGTTACAGTATTTATAAATCTTTGTTAACCTTAGTTAATATAAATACATTTATTCATGTTAGCTCAGGTTCATTAAATAATATTGGTAACACTTTAGTTTGGGGACCAATTCTCACTACTAACTAACTATTTACTATGACTTTTGCTTCAGTAAACTCTTAATTTGCTGTTTATTAATAGTTCGTAAGGCAGTTGTTAAGTTTAAGTATAGGGTTTAAGGATTAAGGGATCTAAAATATGTCCATGCAGAAAAAGACATTCATATGTACTAATAAACAGCCAATTTGCTAGTAATGTGCATGCTAATACACAACTAGTTAGTAGTAAATATTGGTCCCTAACCTAAGGAGTTACCATAATATTAACAGAGACAACAAGTAAAAGAAAAAAAAATCATATATATATATATATATATATAATTAGCTAAGGAAGTTTATTATGAAGTGTTACAATTTTTTAAATGTCATAATAGTTTTAGTTTTACTAATTTTAGTACTTTAAATTTTTTATTATTATTATTATTATTATTATTATTATTATTTAACATTAGTTTACATTTTATTTTGGTTAAAGTCTATTTTACCTCAAGTAATGATTTATATTTTAGGTTTTAGTTGATAATAACCCTGTTACTCCCATTCTTTAACTGTGTTAGATGTATGTGTATATTCATTAATTTGCTTGTTTGCTTATATTGTAGCTTCTGTGGCGTCAGTTTCTGAAATTTAAAGAAACAGAGCTTCCCCCCAAAGAGTCGGACAAGAGTCGCTCCAAACACCTCTACCAGTCCTTTGAGGTTTGTACAGATGCTAGAATTGATAATGCTACAGTCATGGAGATTTAAACATGTCATTTAAAATATATAAAAGTAATTTTAGTTTACCGGTTTTGATTTCTTTCCCCTGTCTTAACATGATTTACCATAATTTACCCACAGAGTGCGGTTCACGCTGGTCAGGTTAAGGTTCCTCCTGGTTACCATCCCATTGACGTTGAGAAGGAATGGGGACGTCTACATGTGGCCATTCTGGAACGGGAGAGACTGCTCAGAATAGAGTTTGAGAGGTAAGAAACATGTCTAAAAACACAGACCTATCACCCCGCAGTAAGGGAATATAATAGTTGTGTAATGTAATGACAGCCTGACTGGAATGGAATCATCTGCCCGTCCAAAAACTGACATTACATCAGCCATTATAACACAATGAAGGCCATTCTAGACTAATGAGAGCTGCGTGAGAATGATACAATTCTACCTGTCTGTACCAGATTTCAGTGTGATCTCAAAACGTATCACTTTAGCGCTTAAAATGCATGCGTTTTATTGCATTTGATACTAAATATCCAGTGTTAAAAAGTGGCTTCTCTTTTCACTGTTCCTCATTTTTGCTTAGTGACTTTTAATCAGCTGGTGTTTTGGTGATTTTTAGTTCATCATATTACGTATGAACAAGTGAAAACACTTTTTGTATGTATTTTCATCACTAGATTTATTTTTTAATCATTTAAAGCTGTTGTAACCATGAACTATGCTTGCATATTAACGCTTGTTCAGTACTCAGCAATAATGGAGATCATTTACATGTAGACATCTTAAATGTACTGTAGTAAAAACAGAACTAAATTACAGCTGTTTTAATGCAAGAAACCTTGAACTGTTCATCAAATGAAATGGAGAATGGAAAAAAAAGAGTTTGTTTCGTTTTAGTTAGTTTGGTTTGACTTAATGAAGTTATTATACTTTTAATGAATCTTCAGACTTTTAGTCTTTTAAATCTTTCAACCTTTCTAGTTATACAGAGACTGATTAATCTGCATTTGTCATATGAGTGATTTCCAGACAAATGTATCGCTTGTTCTCTTCGGTTTGTGTGAAGCAGTGTACTGTAGCAAGTTTACTGATTTCACTGTGATTGAGAGCGAAAAAGAATGTTGCGATTATATTCCGGACTTAATGAAATAAAATAGTTATCGATATCCATCATCTTGAAGGAGAGGGAGTATCATCCTAAACAGGACACGTCCCCTGTCACAAGACAATGCTGTTTCTTGCTGGATGAGAGTAATACGCAGCACACAGTTTCTTTATGGACTGTGGAATGGCTGACCAAGCGCCACAACAACTTTGTCCCAGCCGTGGTTTGGTCTGTCCGAGTCCCATGACAGGACAAGAAAACAACAAGAAACACATGTTTTTTATGCATTTTGGGGAGAGTTTCGCATGCTGTTGGACTGTAAAAAATGGCCTTTGTGACAGACCCGTATCGTTTAGAGTATTTGCTTCGTCGCGGAAAACTGTGAGTTTCTTGCTTGTCTTTTTCGGTTACTTTCAACTCAAGTCTGGGTGATTTTTAATGTCGCATGAAGTAATTCCCCATTATATTTTTCTTATTTGTATTATTTTAGTTCCAAAACGAATACAGGAAATATCTGTCTCACTTCCAGTTGTTTGTGTATAGTCTCGCATGCGCCGGACCTTTGACTAATCGACATAACGTCTGGCCCTCGTAGCAGCTTATTCTGCCAATTTAGTAAATAAAAATGTAATTTAATTGTCTGGGAATTGTCTCTGATCATTTCCAGGTTAGAACGTCTCCAGCAGATCGTCAGTAAAGTCCAGATGGAATCAGGCATGTGTGAGGAACAGCTCAACCAGACTGAGTCTCTACTGCAGACGGTGAGATCAGACATCCACAAAACACACAGTTACTATTCAGTCAGATGTGACTGTAAACTATAAAGTTCCTGTGTAAACTTTGCACTGTAGTGACTTTCACTGTTATTGCAGGATATCCGTCTCCTGAGTGCCGGGAAACCAGCCCAGCACACCGTCGAGGTGGAGAGGGATCTGGACAAAGCCGACGGCATGATCCGGCTCCTCTTTAACGACGTTCAGCTGCTCAAAGACGGGCGCCACCTGCAGGCGGAGCAGATGTATCGCAGGTGAGTCTACTACTGTAGATATTTTAGACCTAACACTAATTGTGTTTGAAGAATCAACAATGTCATTGTATAACAAATAATGTAAGCAAACAGACTGACAGACTGGTTTTCTTTTCTCAGGGTCTACCGGTTACACGAGCGCTTGGTGAACTTGCGCAGTGACTACAATCTAAGGCTCAAGCCCAGCATCAGCACTGCCTCTCACGTCTCCATCACACATATTTCCCAGAAGCCTGTGCAGCGCGTGCGGCCCGAGCTCGATGAGGTTACCCTCCGTTACGCGCAGGACCTGTTAGCCTGGGTGGAGGAGAACCAGCGCAGGATCGATACGGCCGAGTGGGGCATCGATCTTCCCTCTGTCGAATCTCAGCTGGGCAGCCACAGAGGACTTCACCAAACCATTGAGGACTTTAAGGCTAAGATTGAGCGTGCACGAGCAGATGAGGTATTTAAATGTCCAATTTTTTAAAATTATTGTTTACATATTAAATATGCCCCTTATGCCTGAGTTTATTATCTCTGAAGCCTATTTGAATGGACTGTGATGTTATGTTACCTTTTTTTTCTTTTTCTTTCTTTTTTTTTCTTGTTTCTCGCAATGATAATAGCCATGGTAGCTGGCATGGTGCTACGTAATAAACAATCAATTAATCATATGTGTTAAATTTGCCAGAATTTCACTCATTTTCCCTTAACCAGAATTTTTATTTTACTTACTATATATAAAAATGAGTAAAAGTAATAAAAACGTACAAATTATGAATTCATATTTATGAATTAATAACATAATATATTATTATGAATTAATAATTTAAATTAATTAACACATTAATAATTAATAACAAATTACTACTACTAAACTGATACAAGCATATCCAATTTTACCCACATACAGTATACTGATTTAAAGCAATATGCTGCTTGATTGTTTATGTTGCTGCAAAATGTAAATGTTTTCATACATTTTCCAGAATTTCACTCATTTTCTTAAGCTGATTTTTTAACTTACCTAGTATAAATAAAAATGAGTAAAAATAAAATTGTAAAAACAAAAAAAAAAAAAAAAGGAAAAATTATGAATTTTATTAGCAGATATACATCATATTCAAGTAAAGCAATATATACAATATAGCAAATTTTAACTGCTTAATTGTTTATGTTGTGGCAAAATGTAACTACATTGTCAGCCAGCTCTAATCTACTAAATGTAACTATAAAAGCCTATTCACATCAAGAATGGTAACTCTAAGGATAAAAATAATGTTAACTATATTAGCAGTATTATCAACAGACAATAACATTCTGTATATTAAACACATGCTGCAGTTTTGGCGTCTGTTGCTTTAAATATTTTAGCTCTTTAAAGCAGGATGGGTTCTGATTGGCTGTCAAAGTTTTTAAAATTCATCAGCTGAAAAAAAAAAAGTTCTGAAAGTCATTCAGATGATATTGTTTTTCTGTGTTGTAATCGTTACAGTTGTGCTGTGGAATTAGAATGATTATTAAAACGTTATAGTTATTGTTAAAGTTGTCGTTCTTGGTGTGACTGGTCATGAAAAGCACTATAAAAATAAATTTCATTTTACCTCATGTTACTTTAAAGGGCTTTTGATTGTCTCTTGTGACATCTCTTCCTCTTTGTGTGTTTCAGAACCAGCTCTCACCGACTAGTAAAGGCACATACAGAGATTATCTGGGCAAACTGGACCTGCAGTACAACAAACTGTTGGTGAGTGTTTTAACCAGTAACTATTAAAAATCACCAGGCCTTGCAGAATGTCAGCATATGTCTTTCTTCTCTGCAGAACTCCTCCAAGTTCCGTATGAGAAATCTCGACCAGCTGTATAACTTCGTCAGCGCCGCCACCAAAGAACTGATGTGGCTTAATGACAAAGAGGAAGAGGAGGTCAACTACGACTGGAGCGAACGCAACACCAACATGGCTGCAAAGAAAGAGAACTACTCAGTAAGTGGATTTTGCCTCTAGTTGGTTAATAAATAGGTTGCTGCAAGATTTGTTGCGTTTTACAGTTGGACCAGGTGTAAATGGAGAATATTGTACAGTTTGAATCGTTTCTCATGGTGTAATTAATTCGTCAGGGACTCATGCGAGAACTGGAACTTAGAGAGAAGAAGATCAATGACATCCAGGCCACTGGAGACAGACTCATTAAAGACGGACATCCAGGCAAGAAGACTGTTGAGGTACGGAGTGACCATTTATTTGATTAAAAATACAGTAAAAACAGTAAAATTGCGAAATATTATTACAGTTTAAAATAGTTGTTTTCTATGTGAATATCTGTTGAAATGCAATTTATTTCTGTGATCAAAGCTGAATTTTCATCATCATTACTCCAGTCTTTAGTGTCACGTGATCCTTCAGAAATCATTCTAATATGCTGATTTGCTGCTCAACAAACATTTCTGATTATTTTCAATGCTAAAAAACAGTTTTGAAGACTAGTGTATGTTGTGAATGATATATATGTGTTGTTTTGGTGATCCTCAGGCCTTCACCGCAGCTCTGCAGACACAGTGGAGCTGGATCCTCCAGGTGTGCTGTTGCATTGAAACTCATCTCAAAGAGAACACTGCATACTTCCAGGTACAGCTTCATCAAATGCCCTTGTAACCATGTGCAAACCAATCATATATGAGCAGTATTCATCTCCTTCTCCGTCTGTTTTGCCCATAGTTCTTTGCTGATGTGAGAGATGCTGAGGAGAGGATAAAGAAGATGCAGGAGACCATGAAGAAGAAGTACATGTGTGACCGCACCACCACTGCCACTCGCCTGGAGGATTTACTCCAGGATGCTGTTGTGAGTTTGTTGTTCATTGTCAGCAGATGGCTTATAAAAACCAAACTTTAATGTTTGTTTTGCAAGAATACAGTGCAATTGATAAGTAGCTTCAAGCTAACTGAGTGAGTTTGACCACAGGAGGAAAGAGAGCAGCTGAACGAGTTCAAGTCTGACATCGCCAGCCTGAACAAGAGAGCCAAATCCATCATCCAGCTGAAGCCGCGTGACCCCACCACCCCCTTCAAAGGCAAACTGCCCATCCAGGCCGTGTGTGACTTCAAACAGATGGAGGTAAAGTTCATCCCTGCCCACCTGCTGTCACATGTTCCCCTTTTGCTTGTGCTGCACGTTCAAACTCCCGTTTCTCTTGTCAGATCACCATGCATAAGGGCGACGAGTGCGCGCTCATCAATAACTCACAGCCCTTCAAGTGGAAGGTTCTGAACCGCTCAGGAAATGAGGCCGTTGTGCCGTCCATCTGCTTCCTGGTGCCGCCCGTCAACAAGGAGGCTGTGGATAGCGTGTCCAGGTAACTTATAGAAACTACACTGGAAAAGCATTGTTTCTGGAGTACTTCTGACAAACATAGCTGTTTTACTGTCTACCAGTGTATTTTAGTGATGTACTGTTATAGGTTTTGATCATATTTTGGATTAGATTTTAATTTTATATTTTCCGTTTGCATTTCTGTCATTTTTATTAGTGTTTTGCTTTATTATGCATATTTTATGCATATTTTGCTTTTACTTATTTTAGTATTTCAACTTAAAATATACAAATATGTTGTTATATTTGTATTAATATTTTGATTTTTATGTTTTATTGATGTTCTGTTACAGTTTTTCATAATGTTTTGAATTAGATTTTAAGTTGTAGATTAATTTTAAGTTTTAAGTTAATTTTTTATTAATATTTTGAGTGTTTTATATTTCATTCATGTACTATTATATATTTTAATAATAATATAACAAATATTATTCATTATTAATTTTTAAAGTATTATATTATTATTATTGCTGTTGTTGTTATCATATTAGTAAATAAAATCATCTATCAATCATGTTGCTTTGGCAAGTAGCTGAAATAAAATACAATCATACAGTTATAGTTTTTTATTAATAGTTTGGGTTTTATATTTAAATGAATTGAGTTTTATAATTAAATTATTTTACTGATGTACTATACATATTTTAATAATAACATTTACTAAATCAAAAAAAATATGACTATTTTAGAAACAATGTTAAGTATTTAAGAAAAATTATTATTGTTGTTGTTGTCATTATTATATTTGTAAATAAAATACTAATATATATTTTAATAATACTTTTTACAATTAGCTTTGATTTTATAATTTCTGTTTCCAAGTCTTAGTTATGTTGGTCTGTGTTTTCGTCATTTTAGTGTTTTTATACAGTAGTTCTAGTAGCGTTAATAATTTTGTATTTAATAGTTTTAGTATTTTAAAACTTCAGCTCAAAATAAAAATGAGAAATTCTGCCTTGGCAACTACCTGAAATAAACATTTATTTTATTTCAAATAAATGTTTTTTGTTTTTTTTTATTATGATTTTAGTTAAATAACCCCGATAGCTACATAGAAGGCGACTGTACTAAGATGGAACTGAATGTAAATGCTTTCCATTCGCCGTAATTTCATTAACGACTAAACTAACAAGAGCAGCTGTTTGAAATATAGTTAAATGTTAACATTTTAATATCTAATTATATCTAGGTTGGCAGCTCACGCAATTAAGACAACTACTGTATTTTTGTGAAGGATCACACGTTTCTCCTCTTTCAGTAGACAGTATGTGCTGAAACACTGAGTGTAAGGTTTTGATCATTATGTTATGTTGTGTTTCTGTCAGTCTGGAGACCAGTCACCAGCAGACTCTGACTTTGTGGCAGAAACTTCACGTCGACCTTAGAAGTCTGCTGTCCTGGCAATACCTGATGAAAGACATCAATCTCATCCGCTCCTGGAACATCACTATGGTCCGTTCTACGCTTCATTCATGACATAAATACATGCCTCTGTGTATTAGTCATTAGTTGATGATTTAGTCTTTAATTAACAAATAATTGATGAAATGTACAGTATAGGCTACTAAAAGAGATGAGTGGTTGTGCGCTGTGAAAGTTTGGAGTAAATGTTCTGTCTGGTTATTTCATTGAAGAAAAGCACACGTGCTACAGTAAACAACATGGGATTTTATCTCTAATTCAGTAACTGGATTGCTATGTTACAGACTGAGTTATATTTAGGAAACAGACAGTAAACAAGGAAAATTGCTTTATTGAATAACAGGACCTTCAAGGGCTCTCCTAAATGAATTAAAGAGTAGATGCGATTCTGCTGTTTTAACATCTGAGTATAGTTTTGCTACAGATTTCAGACAAGTGACAAGAGCAAGATTATTAAGTATTATTGTAATTTTTACTTTGCAATAATCACAGTAATTCAGGGAAAGATGCAAATATATATACACATCTAGGATATTGAAGGTAAAAGTAGCTAAGATCTTATATGTTTGTCCTCTTATGTTTCAGTTCAAGACGATGAAGCCGGACGAGTACCAGCTGATGCTGAGGAACCTTCAGCTGCACTATCAGGACTTCCTCAAGGACAGCCAGGACTCGAAGCTTTTCGACATCAATGAAAACATGCAGATCGAGAGGGACTATAAGGAGACCATACAGTATTACGACAACCTGATCCGCACCCTGGAGAAAGGTACGGACACAAACACCTGACAAAGCCCACTGTGCTTTACCGATGCCATGACACACTGACAAATGAGGGTGACTGTTGGGTAACTGTTGAATTCACGTTTCAGGAGCAGCTGTCAGAGCACAGGGTGAGTCTTGTGCTCCTGCTGGCAGCGATGAGCACAGTTATCATGAATGAGATGCTTCATAATTGGAAATCATGTAGTGTCAATGTTTGTTTCCAGTGCATTGTCTGTCAGCGCATCTCTACAGAGTGTGCATGTGTTGAAATGCTCAAAATAGTAGCAGAGTATAGAGGAAAAACACAGCCTGCTAAAAAATCTGTTTTGTTCAGATATGTAATTGTCTTTTAGATGACATCCAGTGAAACATGTCAGGACCATAGTATTAAAACTAATTTATTTATTTTCCTATTGTAGTTTAATTCGTTTTTTTTATATATATATATATTTTCTGTTTTATTTACATTTAAGTTAAAGTTTTAGTAATTGTGTTATGCTATTGTATTTTTAAATATGTCTATATAGTTTTTTTTTTTTTTTATTTAAGTTTTAGTTTTAGTTATTTTAGTACACCAAGTACTGAAATAACTAGAAATAATACAAAAATTATATATAAACATATAATGTATTAAGTATTTTTCATTTGCATCATGGTAGTGCTTGTACTTTGTACATTTTATTTATTTATTTTTTTATTTAAATCTAATATACATTCTCAGAAAAAAAAGTACAGTTCTGTCACTGGCGCGGTACCCTAAGGTACAAAAGTGAAAAGGTACAAATATGTACTTTTAAAGTACTAATATATGCCTTTAAGGTACCAATATGTACTTTCAAAGTACTAAAATATACCTTTAAAGGAGTTACAAATAATTTATTCCCCCCCTCGTCATCCAAGATGTTCCTGTCTTTCTGTCTTTAGTCGAGAAGAAATTATGGTTTTTGAGAAAAACATTTCAGGATTTCTTCATTGGTGCCCTGATTTTGAACTTCCAAAATGTAGTTTAAATGCAGCTTCAAAGGGCTGTAAACGATCCCAGCCGAGGAAGGAGGGTCCTATCTATCAAAACAATCTGTCATTTTTTCAGAAAATAAAAATTTGTTTAATTTTTTTTTAAGCACGGAAGCTGGTGAAGCACAGTCTCTGGCATGTGCGCCCACGACGCTAAGTACTATTGAATCATGTCGAAAGGTCACACGGAACGTAAGCGGAACTACAGACCCAGTGTTTACAAAGCGAACGCGCAAAGACTAAGGAAATGCAAGTCAAATGCTGTTTACAAACAAAAAGGTACAACGATGTCAGACGATTCTGAAGTTGTAGGAGAAAATGAGGTGGAGTTTTTCACCATACTCTATATTTTGAGCCAAAGTACACAGACAATGAACTTAGACGTGATTTGTAGTGTCGTGAACGCGCATTTCTTCCTCGGCTGGGATCATTTAGAGCCTTTGAAGCTGCATTTAAACTACATTTTGGAAGTTCAAAATCAGGGCACCAACGAAGTCCATTATATGGACAAAAATCCTAAAATGTTTTCCTCAAAAACCATAATTTCTTCACGACTGAAGACAGAAAGACATGAACATCTTTACTGACAAGGGGGTGAGTAAATTATTTGTAAATTGTTGTTCTGGAAGTGGACTTCTCCTTTAAGGTACTAATATGTACCATTTAGGGGAAGGTAAGGTACAAACCTTTTTACTTTTGTACCTTAGGGTACCACCCCAGTGACAGAACTGTACCTATTTTTCTTTTTTCTGGCAGTGTATATATATATATATATATATATAAATGCAATTAAAAATGTTACTGTTATAAGCTATAACAGTCCTCAAAATAGGTCATTTTCTTTATGCACAGTATTTTTTTTTTCTTTTAGGATGAAATGTGAGCCACTAACAAATGGACTGTGTGTGTCGTGACTAAAAGTGTCATGAATGTTGGCTGCAGCGCACCGTTATAAAAAGACATAAATTGTTGTTTGCCTTTAGTGTTGTTCAAAAACCATAATAACAAATCCTTTTTCCTTACAGGTGAGCAGGACGAATCCACATGCAAGTCATACATCAGCCAAATCAAAAACCTGCGCCTGCAGATCGAAGATTGCGAGTCTCGTACGGTGGCCCGTATCCGACAACCTGTGGATAAAGATCCACTCAGAGACTGCATTCAGAAGACTGCCGATCAGAGAGTACGACACAAAACTTTTTTTAATTTTATCTTTATTTTAAATCATTTGCAACTGAAGTGTATGTATACATTATTTAAGTCATATTTGTGACTCATAAATGAGTGAATTTCAGCAAACATGTCAAGAACACATCCACGCCATAATAATTTTTTTTTTTTTTTTTGCTTTGTGACGTTATTTTTCTATGACATTTAAGTATGTTTCCCTGAAATGTTCTTATAATTGAAATGGACCCAAAAAAAGGTTAATTTGTTTCTCATTGTGACTCATTGTGATTTTTATTAAATTCTTATTACTGTAATTCAAAATAAATTAAGGACAGAACAACAAATACTAAACCGTATGAGATCAGAAATCAGAATAATAAGATTTATTTTATTAAATTTTTTGCTTGTTAGCTATACTGAAAATTTTCACAATGTAAAAAACTCCAAAATATATTCAGTGTTAGATGCTATTATGTTTTTGAATCATTTTTAATTTTAATTATAGTTAAAGTTATAGTAATTGTGTTTTTGACATTTTTCTAGTAGTTTTAGTGTTTTTAATATGACTATATAGTTATTATTAATTTATGTTTTAACTTTAGTTATTTAAGTATATGAAGTTAAAATAAATGAAAATGAGAGATGTTGCCTTGCAGCTAGCTGAAATAATATTTTTCAGTTACTGTTTATTTTATTTCTAATAACAAAAATGTTTTTTTAATGGTTTTCATTTTAGTTTCAGATTTAATTGACTGTACCCTGAATATACATAGATTTTTTTCTTTGATTATGATGTGAAATATGACTTGGACCGTGTTCTTTGTCATATTTAACCAAATGATTCATTGTGTTTTTGTTTCTGGCTCAAACAGAAAGTGCAAATGGAGCTGGACGGAATTAAGAAGAACCTGGACCGAGTGTCTCAGAAAGCTGAGGAGATCCTGTCCTCGCCGGAGCAGTCCAGCACTCCAGTCCTGCGCTCAGAGCTGGACGTCACCCTGCAGAAGATGGACCAAACCTACAACCTGTCCTCAGTCTACCTGGAGAAGTAAGGAGCGCTCTCTCCTATGCATTTGTATTAGTGCAACATGTCCACTCATGGATGTTTTGTCTCTCATTAATTTGTCTGTATTGTAATGTACTACTAATCTTTAATTCTTTTTTCTCTGTAGACTTAAGACAATAGAAATTGTGATCCGGAACACACAAGGAGCTGAAGATGTGGTGAAGAAGTATGAGAATCGCCTGCGTGAGGTTCACACAGTTCCTACAAACGTCCATGAGGTGGACAACTACTGTTCAGAGCTCAAGGTAATATTCAATGTTCAGTCACTGGTTGAACTTTTTTTTTTCTTGTATGACGCTAGTTGGACCTCATACCATTTATTTAATGTTATGCAACAATATAAGTCAGTGCAACCTTTCTCACAACTTTGTTGTCTTTGAAGAATATTCAAAAGCCCGACATTTCTACTTTCCATAAATTCAATTTTAGGATTTCGGACATTTTAAGAGCTTCAAGAATCCTGATCTTTTTAACCGATTAATGATGTTTCAAGTCGTTTGTGGTTTACTGGATAAGGATTGTGGATAAGGAGTTTTAAAAATGTTTGTACTCGCAATTTATACACAATAAAATATTTTAGAGCATGATATAACTACATATAAAATATAAAAATGTCTACAGAGTTTAAGGGTTTTATTAATTTATTTATTTTCCAGCTTTAGAAATCACACTTTTAAAATAAGGTTTTTTTGTACATCCCAGTTTTACAGGGGGTGAATTGAGAATAAAAAAGTCTTAAATTTCTTTGAATATATTTAATGCTTGTTTTGTCTTATTTTAATTTTAGAAGTTGTATGTGGCCCTTCGGTTAAGAACCACATGTACAAAAAGGATAAACTAGTGTAAAATTGTGCAAAAAAATAAAAATAAATAATAAAAATAAAAAAAGGTGTTTTCAGCATTTTAAGCCTGTTTAAACCAAGTTTGATGGTGAAGTGTTTTATTTTCACCAAACGGAAGCACAAAACAATTGTATTAGCATATTAATTAAGATCAAGAAAACATTTTACACTTTTTACTAAATGTTGGGATGTTTGATCAGTTATTTTAATGAAAAACATATACCTGCTACTGTACTGTATGTTTAAAGTATTTACATCCAATTTGTGATTAAGTCACCCCTTGTTCATTTATGTTCAGCGAATGCGTTCGGAGGCAGAAAACCAGCGGCCCGTGTTTGATGACATGGAGAGCGAGCTGGCCAAGGCCACGGCGGTCAGCCAGCGCATGGTTCAGATTCACACCGAGCGGGACGCTGAGCTCGATCACTACCGGCAGCTCCTGGGCAGCCTGCAGGACCGCTGGCGCGCCGTCTTCGCACAGATCGACCTGCGTCAGCGTGAGCTGGAGCAGCTGGGCCGGCAGCTGGGCTACTACAGGGAGAGCTACGACTGGCTCATCCGCTGGATCGCAGACGCCAAACAGCGGCAGGAGAAGATCCAGGCCGTGCCTATAATCGACAGCAAGACGCTCAAAGAACAACTGGCACAGGAGAAGGTACTGAATGACACAAGCTTTTTCCGTAGGGCACAACTCATGTGCATTAGTTCTCTGACATAAATTGCAATGAGATACTTTTTGTTAACCTGTTGCAAAGGTATAATACGCTGACTTTTTTCCACAGAAACTGCTTGAAGAGATTGAGAAAAACAAAGAGAAAGTTGATGAGTGCCAGAAATATGCCAAAGCTTACATCGATACCATTAAGGTAAAAGAGTTTTCTATAAGATAGAGTTTGTTCATTTATTTATTAACCTACAATTTGTGGTTGAAATGCTATAATCTTGATTTTTTTCTAGGACTATGAACTTCAGTTGGTTGCCTACAAAGCTCAGGTTGAACCTTTGACCTCTCCTTTGAAGAAAACCAAGATGGAATCTGCCTCTGATAACATCATTCAGGAGGTTAGAAAGAGCTCAGATCATTCACATTTATACATTTGCATTATTTGATTGCTGCATAGGTTACTGTGGTATTTATAATTTTCAAAGTGCAATTAATCATATCCTACTCGCTGATATCATTTGAATGATGATTTCTCAAAATGTCTTTTTCATCATAGTATGTGACTCTGAGAACCCGCTATAGTGAACTGATGACGTTGACCAGTCAGTACATCAAGTTCATCACAGACACGCAGCGGCGCATCGAGGAAGAGGAGGTGCGTGACATCAGGGGACCCTGTTCATACCAGACTAACCTAACACTCTAACCTTAACCAATCCAACCAATCCAACCAATCACTCATCAGAAAAACACACCATCTAGGTATACTTAATGTATGGTTGACTCGACATGTCATTTTGGACACAAATAAAACTATTTTCAGTAGTATTTTACTGCAGGTGTTTCAGAAATATATGACGGGTACAATAATTTTGCCCTGTCCTAATTATGTCTTGCTTAAAATATTAAGCCTTAATAATTACATTATCTGTTAAGGGCAAATTAATTTTTCTTTCTATTTTTACACTTACGAGGAAAGAAAGAATAGGCCATAATGATTCATTTGCAGATACTTTTTATTTTATTTCTTTAAAAACACACAAGCAGCTGATTAGGCATTTTGACATATTTAAAAAATATATTTGATAGACACTAGAGAAATCAAGGCCGACTTTTCCTGTATACTTTTCTCAATTCTCACTACTGTATGTCTTTCAAACCCTAACCTTTGATTTCTTTGCTTCTCTTAACTGCTTGCCAGTGCTTTGTCTTGATGATTGCTTGATCTTTTTTGGGCTCTAAAGAGGTAAAACTTTTCATTACGCTCTAGTAATTTCATACCCATATTCCAGTATCCCTCTTCATGAATATTCTGCATTTTCATCCATCAAGCTTTTATGATTTACTCTTTCTAGTTAAATGTTATGGTACTTTTGTTCATTGTAGTTTTCTGATTCTCATTGCCCACGTGGTAGATCATGTAAGTAATTAACTTGGTCTCCACACTGCCTAACTTAAAATACATAACCTAAATACAATTAGGTCATCGTTTTAATATATTTATGTTGTTAAGAATAATCACTGAAAACTTTATAGTATCATTTAAATTTCCAATATAATATATATGGTATAGGTGTAAATAATCTAATTTGAGAATCAGATTCCTACTGCCCATATTTTTTAATTTTCGTAGATTTTTAGGCCATGTTCTTTTCAAGCTAGCCTTCCCTATTTATCTTGTCTGCCTGTATTATTGTTTTTAACACTTATATCTCACTTTCCATTGCTAACTAGAGTACTTGCTTGCATTGTTTGTATTTAGTTGTTCTGTTTATTCTCACCATGTTTTCAGGCCACCAAATAAAAATATTTAGTAAGGCAGGATTTTATTTAACACACTTCAAGTTTGTATTAATTGTGTGCTTAGTTTTCATCCAGTCATCTAGTTATAGATTGCATTCTATATTTTTCTGCAGACTTTTTTTAATCACTTCGTTTAACTGGAATGCAGTAAATGGTTTTCAGAGTGCTACCATTTCTCCTTCGCATGTTGTGAGAGTGTAGTGTTTTAAAGCAATGTCTTGTGTCTCCATACATTAATTATATCATCTTACCATAATCCAAATGATTGCATATGACATTTGAATGTTAATTTACCTTAACCCTGTTTGTCATGATTGCATCTAAACCTGTCTTTCTTTGAGCTGAATAATCACCTTAAATAATCACGCTTAAAGAATTAGTTCACTGAAAAATGTAAACTTCTGTCAACATTTGCTCATCCTCATGTTATTCCAAACTCCAGATGTCTTTCTTTACTTCTATGGAACACAAAGCAGAAACATAATAATGAATAGGATCTGAAGCTTTCAACACGATAACAGTCATCCATAAAATTTGTGTGCTGTCTTTGTAGATTTCAGAAATGTTCAGTATAGAATATACTGAAGAGCAGAATATACTAGTGCGCATATTTTCAGTGAATAGCAACTTGCTGATTCCTCAAACAAAGCTGTCACTATTGTATTTTGAGGTAACATCTACTGTTATCATTTAATTTAATTTATGTTAAAAAGAGTGACAGAGATACATGCATACTAGTGCTGGGCGATATACCGGTTAAAGCGGTAAACTGGTTTGAATCACGCAAACGGTATGAATTTTTGTTTTTAAAAAAAGGGCATACCGGTACAAGTGGCTAACCAACGTGGACAGCATTGTGAATTGAGAGGAGATCGCTGTTAACTGCATCCACTTCTGACTAATGGTTAGAGAACTATTACTAGCGCACAACTAATTCTTTAACTAGGCAAATAAACCAACTGCAAACGGCTGTAAACAGAAGCCAGAGACGCTAAAGACACAAAGAGGAAAATACTGTAGCAGGCAGAGCAAGATCACTGTTCACAATGCGCAAAATATTGGAAAAAAAAAATAAATAAAAATAAATATATATATATATATATATATATATATATATATATATATAGTATTTGTATATAACCTATATATACATATACATATATATATATATATGTACACACAGTGTATATACAGATCCTATATATAGATCACCTTTTGTGTTCTACGGAAGAAAGTACAAATATAATATCATGGAAAGTCAGTACAGTTTTGGAATGACAGATTGAGCAAATAACAGAATTTTCATTTTGGGTAAACTACTCCTTTAACAGCCCCGTCATGCTTATTCTTAATCATGATTTTCTTTACGATTTACTTCCACTAATACAGAAAGCTGCTGAGAAACTTAAAGCAGAAGAGAGGAAAAAAATGGCTGAGATGCAGGCAGAGTTAGAGAAACAGAAGCAGCTAGCTGAAGTTCATGCCAAGGCCATTGCCAAAGCGGAGAAAGAGGCGCAGGAGCTCAAGCTCATGATGCAAGAGGAGGTTAGCAGACGAGAGATTGTTGCTGTGGATGCTGAAAGGCAAAAACAGAACATCCAGCTGGAGCTGCATGAGCTCAAAAACCTCTCCGAACAACAAATCAAATCAAAGAGCCAACAAGTGGAGGAGGCTCTACTAAGCCGGTCCAAAATAGAGGAAGAGATTCGCATCATAAGAATTCAACTGGAAACTACAGTAAAGCAAAAGTCCACTGCAGAGGACGAGCTAAGACAGCTTAGAGACAAGGCTGCAGAGGCAGAGAGACTTCGCAAAGCTGCCCAGGAAGAGGCTGAGAAACTTCGCAGACAGGTTAACGAGGAGACCCAGAAGAAGCGAATGGCGGAGGAAGAGTTAAAGCTGAAGTCCGAAGCAGAAAAAGAAGCTGCCAGGCAGAAGCAGAAAGCCCTGGATGACCTTGCGAAGCTCAAGATGCAGGCAGAGGAGGCAGAAAGACACATGAAGCAGGCTGAGTTTGAGAAAGACAGACAAATTAAGCTCGCTCAAGACGCAGCTCAGAAAAGTGCCGCTGCTGAGCTGCAGAGCAAGCGCATGTCCTTTGTGGAGAAGACATCCAGACTTGAGGAGTCGCTCCGAGAGAAGCACGGGACCGTCGTGCAACTGCAGGAGGAGGCAGAACGCCTCAAGAAGCAACAGGAAGAGGCAGACAAAGCAAGGGAGGAGGCTGAGAAAGAGCTTGAAAAGTGGAGGCAAAAAGCCAACGAAGCCCTTCGTCTAAGGCTCCAGGCCGAAGAAGAAGCCCACAAAAAGACTCTTGCACAGGAAGAGGCTGAAAAACAAAAAGATGATGCTGAGCGTGAAGCCAAGAAGCGGGCCAAAGCAGAAGAGTCTGCCCTGAAACAGAAAGACATGGCCGAGCAAGAGCTGGAGCGGCAAAGGAAGATGGCAGAGAGCACAGCACAACAGAAGCTTTCCGCAGAGCAGGAGCTGATCCGCTTGAGGGCTGATTTTGATCATGCCGAGCAACAGAGATCACTGCTTGACGACGAACTTTACCGTCTTAAGAATGAGGTTAGTGCTGCAGAGCAGCAGCGGAAGCAGCTTGAAGATGAGCTTTCCAGAGTTAGAAGTGAAATGGACATACTTTTGCAGCTGAAGTCTAAAGCTGAAAAGGACAGCATGTCCACCACCGAAAAGAGTAAACAACTCTTGGAAGCTGAAGCTGCTAAACTGAGGGATCTTGCAGACGAAGCGGCCAAGCTCCGTGCCATTGCTGAAGAGGCAAAGAGACAGAGACAGGTGGCTGAAGAAGAAGCTGCGAGACAGAGAGCAGAAGCTGAGAGAATTCTCAAAGAGAAACTTGCTGCCATTAATGAGGCCACTCGCTTGAAAACTGAAGCAGAGATAGCTCTAAAAGAAAAAGAGGCCGAAAATGAACGCCTGAGAAGGAAAGCTGAGGATGAGGCCTACCAGAGAAAAGCTCTTGAAGATCAGGCAAGCCAGCACAAGCAAGACATTGATCAGAAGATCGAACAGCTCAAGAAGTCCTCTGAAATGGAATTGGACAGACAGAAATCAATTGTGGATGAAACTCTTAAACAGAAGAGAATAGTTGAAGAGGAGATTCGAATCTTGAAAGTTAACTTTGAGAAGGCTTCATCTGGCAAGCTTGATTTGGAGCTTGAACTGAATAAGCTGAAGAATATTGCAGAGGAAACACAACAAAGCAAACTGCGAGCTGAGGAGGAGGCCGAGAAGCTACGCAAGCTTGCCCTTGAGGAAGAAAACAGAAGAAGGGAGGCTGAAGAAAAACTGAAAAAGATTACTGCCGCAGAGCAGGAGGCAGCTCGACAGCGCCAGGCTGCCCAAGATGAAGTGGAGCGTCTCAAAAAGAAAGCTGACGAGGCCAGAAAGCAAAAAGAAGATGCTGATAAGGAAGCTGAGAGGCAAATACTTGCTGCCCAAGAGGCCGCCGAGAAAGCAGTTACAGCTGAACAGCAAGTCCAAAGTGTTCTTGTTCAGCAGAAAGAGGACAGCCTGGTACAGAAAAGGCTCAAGGAGGAGTTTGAGAAAGCCAAAAGGCTTGCCCAAGAAGCGGAAAAGGCCAAAGAAAAAGCAGAGAGAGAGGCTGCCCTCCTCCGCCAACAAGCAGAAGATGCAGAGCGTCAGCGTCAGGCTGCCGAGGTTGAGGCAGCCAATCAGGCCAAAGCCCAAGAATCCGCTGAGAGGCTCAGAAAAGATGCAGAGCTAGAAGCAGAAAAGCGAGCCCAGGCAGAGGCAGCGGCGCTGAGACAAAAACAACTAGCTGATGAGGAGATGGCTAGGCACAAGACACTTGCAGAGCAGACACTTAAGCAGAAATCTCAAGTTGAGCAAGAGCTCGCTAAAGTGAAACTGCGTTTGGATGAGACTGACAAACAGAAGACTCTCCTGGATGATGAGCTTCATCGCCTGAAGGATGAGGTCAGTGATGCCGTTAAACAGAAAGCCCAGGTTGAGGACGAACTGTTTAAGGTCAAGATTCAAATGGAGGAGCTCATCAAACTCAAGCTCCGAATTGAAGAGGAGAACCAACGTCTCATTCAGAAGGACAAAGATAATACTCAGAAATTCTTGGCCGAGGAGGCTGAGAACATGAAAAAACTTGCTGAGGACGCTGCCAGGCTCAGCATTGAGGCCCAGGAGACTGCTCGCATGAGACATATTGCAGAATCTGACCTTGCCGAGCAAAGAGCGCTTGCTGAAAAGATGCTTAAAGAAAAGATGCAAGCCATTCAGGAGGCCTCTAAACTTAGAGCAGAGGCAGAAATGCTACAGAGACAGAAAGACCTTGCTCAAGAGCAAGCTCAAAGGCTGCTTGAAGACAAACAACTGATGCAGCAACGGCTTGCGGAGGAAACTGAGGGCTTCCAAAAATCGTTGGAGGCTGAGCGCAGAAGACAGTTGGAGATAACAACTGAGGCAGAGAAACTTAGACTTCAGGTGTCCCAGCTCAGTGATGCCCAGTCTAGAGCTGAGGAGCAAGCCAAGAAATTCAAGAAGCAGGCAGATGACATTAGTGCCCGACTTCATGAGACCGAGCTTGCCACCAAAGAGAGAATGACAGTTGTTGAAAAACTGGAAATTCAGAGATTGAGCAGTAGCAAAGAAGCAGATGACTTGCGCAAAGCCATTGCTGATCTCGAGAAAGAAAAGGCAAAATTGAAAAAAGAGGCTGAAGAGTTACAGAAAAAGTCCAAAGAGGTATTGTGTACAAAATGGCATAAATTGCTGCTTATGTCATTGTTAACCCTCGCTCCAAAAAACTAACCTTGCTTTCAGTTTCTTTGTTATGTTACAAATGTTCCAATCTTTAATTAAATTCCCTAATGATTTCTCATTAATCTTAAAATTACATCGCTGAAAATTGTTTGTCTTAATGTTTTTTTATAGCATTGTTTTAACTTTGTTCATTTTTACTTCTTTTACAGATGGCGAATGCTCAGCAAGAGCAAATTAAACAGGAAAAAACAATTCTCCAGCAGACATTTATGTCGGAAAAGGAGATGTTGTTGAAGAAGGAAAAACAAATTGAGGATGAAAAGAAGAGGCTAGAGAGCCAATTTGAAGAAGAGGTCAGAAAGTCAAAAGCCCTTAAAGATGAGCAGGAACGCCAAAGAAAACAAATGGAGGATGAAAAGATGAAACTGAAGGCCACTATGGATGCTGCTCTGATAAAACAGAAAGAAGCTGAACAAGAGATGCTCAACAAGCAGAGAGAAATGCAAGAACTTGAGAGGAAAAGGCTTGAACAAGAAAGGATTCTTGCTGATGAAAACCAGAAACTGCGTGAGAAACTTCAGGAGCTTGAGGTTGCTCAAAAAATCACCCAGGAGATTCACATCCAGACAGAATGCAAAAAAGTCCTCAATGGTCAAAGTATTTCTGAAGAAGTTGACAGTTTCTCTCCATTATCCTTCGATGGCATTCGTGAGAAGGTGCCTGCAAGTCGACTTTATGAAGCAGGACTTTTAAGCAAAATGGATTATGATAAGCTCCAGAGTGGTGATACCACAATCGAAGAACTCAGCAAGTCAGACAAACTTAAAACAGTTCTTAAGGGCAAGAACTGCATTGGTGGCCTGCTTGTTCATCCGAATCAAAAAATGCCCATCTATCAAGCCGTCAAGGAGAAGAAGATTGCTCCTGGGACAGGGCTAGTGCTGCTGGAGGCACAGGCTGCTTCTGGTTACATCATAGACCCGGTTAAAAACAAGAAACTCTCTGTCAATGAGGCAGTTAAAGAGGGTCTAATTGGACCTGAACTTCACAACAAGATGCTGTCCGCAGAGAGAGCTGTCACTGGCTACAAGGATCCATACACAGAGGCAAAGATCTCCCTCTTTGAAGCTATGAAGAAGGGTCTCATTGGGGAGGATCATGCCATCAGGTTGCTCGAGGCTCAGATAGCAACAGGTGGTATCATTGATCCGGTCAACAGTCATCGCGTGCCGAATGAAGTAGCCTATAAGCAGGGCCAGTTCGATGCAGCCACCAATAAAACCCTACAAAATCCAACAGATGATGTCAAGGGATTCTATGATCCAAACACCCAAGAAAATCTGATGTACCAACAACTAATAGAAAGGTGTGTCACTGATCCAGGAACAGGACTTCTACTTTTGCCCATTTCTGAGGAGGCTGCTCAAAATGCCAGGATATTCACAGATGAGGAAACAAGAGATGTGTTCGACAAAACAACTGTGTCTGTGCCGTTTGGCCGCTTTAAAGGAAAGACTGTGACCATCTGGGAGATTATAAACTCTGAGTACTTCACCGAAGACCAGAAAAAAGACCTTATCCGCCAGTACAAAACGGGAAAAATTACAGTTGAAAAGATCATCAAAATTGTTCTATCTGTGGCAGAGGAAAAAGAGAAGAAGAATGAGCTTGCCTTTGATGGCCTGAGAGCACCTGTACCTGCTGCAAAACTTCTTGAATCAAAAGTTATTGACAAAGACCTCTATAACAAGTTGCAGAAAGGACAACTGCTGGTAAAAGACGTGTCTGAGATGGAGCATGTGCGCAATGCCTTGAAAGGCACCAACTGCATTGCGGGAGTACTTATTGACTCAACCAAACAAACGATGTCCTTTTATGATGCTATGAAAAGAGACATGATGAGACCTGGGCCTGCCCTTCATCTCTTGGAAGCACAAGCTGCCACAGGATATGTCGTAGACCCTGTTAAAAACCAGAAACTCACAGTAGATGAGGCTGTCAAAGCAGGTGTTGTCGGTCCAGAACTTCATGAGAAACTACTGTCTGCAGAGAGAGCTGTCACAGGCTATAAAGATCCTTACACTGGAAAAACTGTTTCTCTGTTTGAGGCTATGAAGAAAGATCTGATCATGAAGGACCAAGGAATTCGTCTGCTTGATGCACAACTAGCAACCGGAGGCATCATTGATCCTGTTCAAAGTCACCGTATTCCACATGACATTGCCTGCATGAAGGGCTGCTTTGACGATGCATCCCGCAAGTTTTTGAGCAGCCCAACTGATGAAGTTAAGGGATACTTTGACCCAAACACTCAGGAATATATCACATATCCACAGCTTTACAAACGATGTGTCACTGACAAAAAGACTGGCCTTCAGCTTCTGCCACTGTCTGAACAAGCCATCAATGCCAAAGAGGAGATGAAGTACACTGATGCCCAGACCAAAGACGCAATGACTCAGGCAACTGTTGAAGTTCAGAGTGGACCTTTCAAAGGGAGAAAACTTACCTTATGGGAGCTCATTCACTCGGACTATCTCACTGAAGAGCAAAGGCTTGACTTAATAAGGCAATACAGATCGGGGAAAATGTCAATTGAGAAGATTATAAAGATTGTAATGGAAATTGTCACTAAGAAAGATGCCAAGAAACAAGAAGAGGGCTGCTTTAAGGGACTTAGGGCACCAGTTCCGCCCAAGTCATTATTTGACTCCAAAATCATTGACAAGTCTACCTATGATTTGCTGGAACAAAGTAAACAGACACCAAAAGAGGTCAGCAAAAACACTTCAGTCAACAAGTATCTCCAAGGCTCTGAGAGCATTGCTGGAGTTTACCTTGAGCCTACAAAAGAGAAAGTCAGTATCTACCAGGCAATGAAAAAGAAATTCCTTAGACAGAACACAGGTATCGCCCTTCTTGAAGCTCAAGCTGCCACAGGATTCATTGTGGATCCATCAAGAAATGAATGTCTCACTGTGGATGATGCTGTTAAAGCAGGTCTTGTTGGTCCAGAGCTTCATGAAAAACTTCTCTCTGCTGAAAAAGCTGTCACTGGATATAAAGACCCATTCACAGGCAATAAGATCTCCCTATATCAAGCCATGGAGAAAGATCTTATCCCCAAAGAACATGCCATGCCACTCTTGGATGCGCAACTGGCATCTGGTGGAATTATTGATCCAGTGAACAGTCATCGCATTCCTGTCGAGACTGCAATCCAGTGTGGATATGTTACCAAACAGTTAGCCAGCAGCATTGCTGAAAGCAAGTGTTTCTCAGACCCTGCATCTGATGAGAACATATCATACAAACAGTTGAAAGACAAGTGCATGACAGATCCTGATACAGGCTTACATTTGCTAAAGCTCTCCAAACCACAGGCCCCAACTGTTGTGGAGAAGACGTACCTTTACAGTGAAGAACAAACCCAGAGCGATCTATCCAATACCCAGATTGATCTACCCATCGAAGGTCAGGGCTCTATGTCTCTCTGGGATGTCATGAATTCAAATCTCATACCCGAAGATCAGAGGGCTCGGCTTCTAGAAGAATATCGCTCTGGCAATTTAACAAAGGAACGAATGATAATCATTGTAATTGAGATTCTGGAGCAGAGGGAAATCATCAGAGGCGGGAATGGCCAGACCGGCGGCTCAAGAAGACGCCAAATCACTATTGAAGATCTCTACAATGCCCGTATCATTGACCTTGAGACATACAACCGGCTGAAGAAAGAGAACAAGACTATGCGTGATGTCATGGAGATGCAAAGTGTTAGGCAGTATTTGTTTGGAACTGGCAGTGTTGCTGGTGTGGTGACTGATTCAAATTCCAAGATGAGCATTTATCAAGCAATGAAGAGAGAGATTATTCAGGCAGACATTGCAATTGCCCTCTTGGAGGCTCAAGCAGCCACTGGATTCATTGTTGATCCTGTCAGGAACGAAATGCTCACTGTAGATGAAGCAGTGCGCAAAGGCGTGGTGGGCCCAGAACTTCATGATAAGCTCCTGTCTGCAGAGAGAGCAGTCACTGGCTATAAGGATCCATACAGTGGAAAGGTCATCTCCCTCTTCCAAGCTATGAAAAAGGACCTTGTCCCAGAGGACTATGCCCTAAGGCTTCTTGAAGCTCAAACAGCAACAGGCGGCATCATTGATCCAGAATATAACTTCCACTTGCCAACAGAGATTGCCACCCAACGTGGATATATTAACAAAGAGATAAATGAAAAGCTCTCCGATGAGGTTAAAGGATTCATTGACCCATTAACTAAGGAAAAAGTGTCATATTCTCAACTTCTGAAAAGATGCAAGGTTGACAAAGATGGGCAATATCTGTTGTCTCTAGGAGACAAAAGACTGCTCTTCAAAGGTCTCAGAAAAGAAATAACAATAGAAGAGTTATTACGCTCAAAAATCATCGATGAACAAACAGTCAGCAAACTTAATGAGGGACTGCTAACAGTGGACGAGGTGAGCAGTAGCTTGCGGAAATATCTTGAGGGCTCAAGCTGCATTGCCGGCGTGTTTGTGGAGTCTACTAAAGACCGTCTATCTATCTACCAAGCCATGAAAAAGAATATGATCAGACCAGGCACTGCTTTCGAGTTGCTGGAAGCTCAAGCTGCCACAGGTTATATCATTGACCCTATCAAGAACCTCAAATTAACTGTAAATGAAGCAGTCAAGATGGGAATCGTCGGCCCAGAGTTCAAAGACAAGCTCCTTTCTGCTGAGAGGGCTGTGACTGGCTATAGAGATCCTTATACAGGCAAAACGATCTCACTGTTCCAGGCTATGAAAAAGGGCCTGATTTTGAGAGACCATGGAATTCGTCTTCTTGAGGCCCAGATTGCTACTGGAGGAATCATTGACCCAGAGCAGAGTCACCGGCTGCCAGTCGAAGTGGCCTACAACCGAGGCTTTTTCGATGAGGAGATGAATGAGATCCTCAGTGACCCATCGGATGACACCAAGGGCTTCTTTGACCCAAACACCGAAGAGAATCTTACCTACCTGCAACTGATGGACAGGTGTATTGTCGACCCAGACACAGGACTTGTGCTCTTGCTTCTCAAAGAAAAGAAACGCGAGAGAAAGACCTCTTCCAAATCTTCTGTTCGCAAACGCAGAGTCGTCATCGTTGATCCTGACTCTGGCAAAGAGATGTCTGTGTATGAAGCCTACCGCAAAGGACTAATTGACCATCAGACTTACATTGAACTTTCAGAGCAAGAGTGTGAATGGGAAGAAATCACAATGACATCATCAGAAGGGGTAGAAAAGTCTATTCTCATTGACCGAAGATCAGGTCGGCAGTATGACGTCGACGATGCTATTGCAAGAGGCCTTATCGACCAGAGTTCAATTGAGCAGTACCGCTCTGGCACCCTTTCTATCACAGAATTTGCAGACATGTTATCTGGAAACATCGGTGGCTTCCGCTCCCGATCCTCTTCCTTTGGCTCCACCTCCTCTTATCCAATGAGCCCCATACCTTCCATCAAAACTCCTGCAACTGTATGGAACGATCCAACTGAGGAGACCGGTCCTGTGGCTGGAATCCTTGATACAGATAGCCTAGAAAAAGTTTCCGTCACTGAAGCCATGCGGAGGAACTTAGTGGATTCTATAACTGGCCAGAGACTGTTGGAGGCGCAGGCTTGCACCGGTGGCATAATAGACCCATCTACTGGAGAGAAGTTCTCAGTTGCCGAAGCGACAGAGAAGGGTCTTATTGATAAGATAATGGTTGACAGACTCAACTTAGCTCAGAAAGCTTTCCATGGCTTTGAGGATCCTCGCACTAAAGCCAAAATGTCTGCTGCTCAGGCTCTCAAGAAAGGCTGGCTTTATTATGAGGCAGGGCAGCGTTTCCTGGAGGTGCAGTATCTCACCGGTGGCCTTATTGAGCCAGAGACCGAGGGAAGAATCTCTGTAGAGGAGGCAATCAGGAAAGGTGCTATTGATGGTCGTACAGCGCAAAAGCTCAGAGATGTGAGTGCTTACACAAAATATCTTACGTGTCCCAAAACCAAACTGAAGATCTCCTACAAAGATGCCATGGACAGAAGCATGGTTGAAGAGGATTCTGGCCTTAGGCTTCTGGAAGCTTCATCAGTATCCAGTAAAGGTCTCTACAGTCCCTACAATGTCAGTGGTGCTGCATCTGCTTCTGGTTCTCGGTCTGGATCCAGGACAGGCTCTAGGTCAGGCTCGAGAAGAGGCAGCTTTGATGCTACTGGCTCTGGATTCAGCATGAACTTCTCATCGTCCTCATATACTTCCTCTAGTTACAACCGCAGATTTTAAAGCCGGACCTCACGACAAACCTACCACATGGTCCTGCAGCTTTCATATCAGTGCTGACTCTATACACGACAGTTACATAATACACAGAAATTAATTAGAGAAAATCACTTTATTCTGCTTTGCATGCGTTTGGTATAGGAAAATGCATTCCAAAAACTACCAGTATCTCGTTGTCTGGCGACGGTTAAGTTCCCATTTTATTTTGAATGCTTTAGAACTTTTACCTGGTTAGCTTTAATCATAGCTCAAGCTGTCTAATTTTAGGTTTATTTCAGTTCATACAGATATCGCATATTTCGAAAGTGATATTTTTCTTTTCTTATTTTATACTTAAGTACAGCATCTAAATTCAGCACATACATTTTTGGAGATTTTTTTTCTGATTAGACTGTATTTAATATTACTTTTTTTGCATTTCTACATGTTATTTTAGGAAATTCTTTTTATACTTTGGTCTATTTCAGGACAGTATGCCAGAAAATATACCAAGTTTTACAAAAAAGAAATTAGATTAACAAAGAGTGTGGTTATTTTTACGTATTTGTATAGATTTGATAGATGGACATATTAGAGGATGCTAGCCATCACATCAAATAAAAGTTGCAGCTGGTTTCACAGAATGTAAAAAAAACACTACACTTATACATAAACACTAAAGGAGGAGCAAGCACTTTGTACAACAAGCCAATCTTAATGTCCCCTTAAGTCCATTTTTCATTTACTGGATCCAGTCTCTCTCCAAAGTCCTTTTCAAAACTCCTGACTACTTTATAAAGGAGTCCTTAAGGCCCAGATTACTCGCAGTCCTCCACTGATGTGATATCCAATGAAGATTATAGATGACTCAGGTCTCTGATCCATTCCTCCTCACTCATAACATCTGGACAGATTTGGATGAAATGTAGTACATGTAAGTTGATCTAAATTTACACATATTGCCACTGTTTCCTAATGACCACACTGATTTTACTTTTCAAAATTCTTAACACCTATCTCTGTTCCACCACTGTGCTTTCAAAAACAGCTACTGTAGAAGTTTATGCAATCTTGAGCAAATTTTTAAATAAATTGAGTGGCATACTGTATGTCAAGGACTTTCTTGACAGCATTAAGCCATATAATAATTCCTGTGTCATTTATAGCTTGCGTTTTGTCATGTTTTTTCTGCCACAGAGATCACCAGGTACTAGATATGGAGGACTTGATGATGCCACACATTTGGTCTTGGATCTGGAAATAAATGATGCTCATCAGCAGCTCACATCCTTAGACATTCAGGTATTTATTAAAAATTCACCCCCCTCCATGATTTTACATTGTATGTACCTATGTTTGATACCAAGTATATTTTTGCTTCCCTTCATTCACTGTTTTGTTGCCCTTTTATCATTTTGTTGCTTCATATTATATTTTTAATGTTGTTTTTAGAGCCTCACTGAGGGTTTCCTCCTTCCATTGCATCCACCATTTGCATGAAGACACTAGAGGCTAGGGCTACCTTGAAGTGTGCCTTGGATATCATATCAAGAACTGACACTTTAGTGGACTGCTCTTGTTTTCATCAGCTGGGAGCTGGACTTTGGAGTTTACACAAAATCATTCAAAACAACAAAAGAATTGGATCCATTAAATTGATCTTAATGTGGACTTTATATGTAGAATCCCTGAGTTCTACTGCCTACATTGTTTCTAGCCCCAACATGAGTTTTTAAATAAAGCACTCAATGCATTAGATACGGTATGCAAAACCTTGCATTGCATTACACATTTACGCAACACAAATAAATACAGATTACATCTTTGACTGAATGTATTTAGGCTCATTTAGTGTACGGCAATTAAATTTGTTAATTTTTACATTTCCTGTGCCAAAAAAAAAAACATGTTTTGGTCACTTGTTGCCTCCCATGTATTTCTTTGCTTGTTGCTGTTGTTGTTTTTTTTTTATTCATTGTACTGTTGTGTCTTTTGAAAGTACTTGACTTTTTCTTTCTTTCTTTTTTTCGATGTTGTATATGTAAAATATTTTTTGCATGTTTTACTAACTTGCTATAAAGTGTTCTAAAAAGATGAAGAATAGATTTTTGAATTAATACCAATTTATGGAAGATTATATGAGTACAAGATGTATGAAATACTAACTGGTGGATGAACTTTTTCCTTAAGAGATACTGGTAATAAGGAGTGAGGATATAACACTATACTCAAGTGTAAATAAATATATTTTGGAAAGATCAGTTCCAGACTTTTCAGAGTTTGTGTTTTATCTTTTATCTTGTGTTTAATCTAATTGATCATCCGTATCACTATGACATTCCAGTAAATAAAGAGTAAATCATACATGTTTTTTAGCAATCAAAGCAAGCAGTTAAAGAACAAAGATGAGTGATCACCAGACTACTTAAACATACAGACAGGAAGTGTGACACAGATTGTGGTGATGATTAGAGAAACAGTCTGTGTTCAGTGGATGTTGTCCTCTAGTGGTTGGGAAGTTAAATGACAGGCTCAGATGACATTATGTTAAATCTGTAGGCTGAAAGAGAGAACCCAGAGGGAGACACGTTTATGGATGGCCTGCCTTTGTGCCATCACACTGCCGACAGCCTCTCTGGTCCTCCAGCATTAACTGTGCCCATGCCGTGCCTTTCCCCGCATGATGGCGGCTCTACGGTATGTCTTCAGATGAACAGATACAATTGCGTTCCTTAAATAATCATCAAAAACAAATCTAATGTTTAAAAAAAGGTAATAGGCTAGCCAATAAGCTAGCTGAAAATATGTAATATGCAAATAATAGTGAATTGTAAATAAACCAAGAGGTATATGCTTGTTGTGGTGTAATTAGTGTGTGTTCGGTTGGTGTCCCTCTGTTTCAGGAAGCAGCTGCACAGAAAGGACGACAGTACGGGTAAACTAAACATATAGTGTCCATTTCCCATTTTATATTTTAATTTAATAGTAAACCCCATATATTTTTCAATTAAATTCCACTAATGTAATGCATTCAGGCTGTAGGTCATGTCTGAGCTGAAGTCTAATAGTGTTATATTATATTATATTATAGGAGATGGGGGATGGGTGTTATGTTATGTTATGATGAATATATTCTACCTAAATATGTCACTTTTTTTTCTTTCAAATTCATCATAACAGTTATTTGTTATTTGATATAAGCTTTATCATGGAGATTTCACCTAAACTACCTATATATTACTGGCATGTTGAAAATGCAAGCTCTGCTGCTGCTGAGTATATTAAATTAGATAGTTTCATCCTGGATGCTCCAAACAGTATTTCTTCTTATTTTCTTCTTCCAGCAGGACATATCACATCTGCTGTTGACCTCTAGCAGACAGATGAGATTTGATGAATTCATTTGTGTCCTGTCTGTGATTTATTAAATTAATAAAGCCCTGAGGCTGTGCTGAATACAGTCACTCCACTGTCTGTCATGTCTAACAATCTAACTACATTCATAATACAGCACAACCTTGTATACATTACTGCTTAATTGTATTTTCTATTCTATTCTATTCTATTCTATTCTATTCTATTCTATTCTATTCCATTATGACACACTAAAGGGCCTGTTGTTGGAATGTTTTCTTTTGTACTTGGTAAGAAGGAACAGAATAAGTACAAACAATACTCAGACAACCTAATACAGAAAAATATTGATAACATATGTGACCCTGGACCACAAAACCAGTCATAAGAGTCAATTTTTTTAAACTGAGATTTATACATCATCTGAAAGCTTTCCATTGATGTATGTCAGGATAGGATAATATTTGGCCGAGATACAACTATTTAAAAAGCTGCAATCTGAGGGTGCAAAAATATAAATAAAATAAAATAATAAAATGAAATGAAATGAAATAACCCCCTTGCCCAAATTAAGTTCTTAACAATGCATATTACTAATGAAAAAATAAGTTTTGATGTATTTATGGTAGTAAATTTACAAAATATTTTCATGGAACGTGATCTTTATATCCTAATGATTTTTGGCATAAATCATCAAATCGATCATTTTGACCCATACAATGTATTTTTGACTATTGCTACAAATATACCCGTGCTACTTAAGACTGGTTTTGTGGTCCAGGTCACATATAAAAACACAAGGGGAAAAAAGGAAGGAAAAAAAGCATCTTTTGTACTATAGTGTCTTTAAAAACACTATAATGTCAGTTAGATGTTTGGACATGTCTACTCATTGTGTATGATTATTTTCTACATTTAAGAGCAATAGTAAAAGTAGTATCAAAATGAAGTATCATTCTGATGTAGAGAGAAAAACGTGTCTCCTGTGAAAATATATTTGATATTCATTTTTGAGCTTCTTTTGAGCTGCTTCTTTGTGTAGACTCCAGCTCTGCTCACTCCACTTAGTGAAGTGTGAATGTGTTCTTGTGCTGTTGCTAGGATGGATTCAGACGAGTGGAATCAGTGGCAGAGTGAGTTCAGAGGGCAGATCAGGGCTCTGCGACACTGGCTGAAGACCATGGAGAGGAGACTCCCTCCACCGGATCCCGACGTGAGTCTCTCACATACATTCCAGCCAAAAACATCTCGGGACGCTTCCGAAACTGCTTCAGTTTAGATATATAATGCAAATTTAATACAAAAATACGAAATTCTTAATTGCAAGACCTGGTGATCATGTTCTCCAGCGTGATTTGAGGATGTTACAAAACATCTTGTCCTTGAGTCACATGGTCATTTACCTACATTTAATTAGTAACCTAGTAATTACAACATTTCACAACATATTCACAACATTTCGTTATCTTGCCAAAAAACGAAAACTTTATGAATATTTCCAGATTTAACCTTATGAGACCATGCATTCTCATATGAGGACATTATATTTTAATGAATTTCTCAGAGACTGTACATGCCACAATTTTTAAGTCTGGATGTCCTGTAAAAAGCACATTCAGGGCTTTTCAGGGATACTAAATATTTGGATGTTTCACCATGACCACTCCATCTCCTTGATCTTCAAAATTCTCTAATACTAATGTAGTGACATGATAATATGATAATATTTTGTAATTATCATTACATCTGACTCATTTTTAAACTGTGTCATAAATCAACATCTCAGGAAAATGTTATGGGGTTTCAAATCAAAATATGACTTCTTGTTACGAAACAGAACGTTGATTTCATACATGTCCTCATGTAAGGACACTGGGACTGAAAGCATGTTTATAACACATTTTGGGAGACACAGAAATTATATTTCAATATTCCTATGAAATATTATATATTATTATGAAAATCTTTCCAATTATTACTCCCATTATTACACTTCTTTTTGTCATTACATGTTGCCCCAAAATCACATTAATATGCAAATTAGGTAAAGTTTATAGATACACTGTGTAAAATGACAAAACCTATTTATGGCCTATTCATGACCTGTATTGGTGATTTAAAAAAAAAAAAAAAAAAAAAAAAAAACAGTTGTTTTGCCTATGCATGTTCATTCATGTCTCAGGAGGTGAAAAAAGATTTCACAGCAATGCATACTGAAAAAAAATTGAGAAAATTAAGGCTTGATATTACTTAATTTGATTATGCTGAGTCCAAAAAATCAGTAAAAACTTTCCATCACATAGTGGAATTTCCATCAGAGTGGAAAAAGTGAAATTCAAATTAGGAATAAAATTGTGTCTGCAGATTCATTCATACATGTGAAAATGGGCTGAGAATTGAACAAAATGTTGTAATCTGGCTCAGCAGAAGACATGGATCATGTCCTTGTGGCAGTTTTCTGCTTATAAGTGATAATACAAGACTTCTTGACCTTACAAATGGTTGCTGAAAGCAAAAATGCTGTGTAATGCATCTTCTTTTGTGAAGAAGTGCAACATGCTCAAGCAAAACAGACACTATTTTTTGGAATCAGCGTCCCAAAATGAGTAAGAAACCAGTATTGGATATTCTTCAGAAAATATGATGCAGGGTGGTGTTTTCTCTTTTAGACCTCTTCACACAAAATATACATTTCTTGGCCATTATTTCATTCTCCTCTGTTACTCGTTATACAACAGCTTTTTATTTGAATATTGAAAAAGCTCAAGTTTCTTTTGTGCCACTACTGAGACCGTCTTTGACCGTCTCCACCCAGGGTTTTGATCCTTTTGTCTTGTGATGAAGTATAAGATCTCATTTCTCATGACATCATATTGTTAGGAGATGAACATTAAGGTTTGGAGAAAAGTGGAGAGATTTTAATGCCATGCAGCTTATGTCTTCTGATTTAAGAATAAAACATCCATCTATATGTTTTGTTTTGTTTTCATTTGTCATTTAATTTTGTTTAAATTTAGGTGTATAAAATATTCTTAAAACATGACCATCTTAAAATAAATAAATAAATAAATAAATCCTATCCTGAGCACATCCGGAATATGCAGGCCCCTTTGTTGAGTGGTAATTGTGTGGGCAGGGGCCTTTTTTGATGAGAAAAGAGCTGATCAAAGGCAGTGATGTGAGGCTTGTAGCACACTGTCCCCATGGTGCTGGGCTAAGCATCCCTATCAAATATGCTCAAAGAATATGCTTGAGCTATAGCCATAAATCCCGAAGCCCTGGAGGGCCGTCCTGTGAGAGGAGGGAGAGAGAGAGAAAGAGCGAGAGAGGTGCAGCTCCTCAGACGAGAGCTCTTTTGTGTTAAGGCTGGTTGAGGAGAGCGGGGTGCAGGTTTGTGTGGGGCCCTGCACACACATGAGAGAGCACTCTGAAAGCACATTAGACTCCGATGAGACGCTGACGGACCGGAGAAAAAACATAGTCTTACAGTGGACGTTCTCTTATCTGTCCACAATGGAAATGTTGTAACACTCCTCTCTCTGTTTTATCTACTCACTGTCTCACTCACGTCAAGTGTAATTGAACCGTCCACTGCCAGTCTTCATGGACTAGTTTTGTACTTAATATTAACAAAAAAGGTTAATGCAAATTTTTACCTCACAATTCAGAATTTTTTTCTCAGAATTGTGATATAAACTCGCAGTTGTGAGTTATAAAGTCTAATTTTAGAGGGAAAAAGACTGATATGTTCTCAGAATTGCGAGTTTATATCTCACAATTCTGACTTGATAATTCACAATTGGAAAAGAGTTTATATCATGTAATTCTGAGTAAAAAGTAAAAATTGTGAGTTTTTATCTTGCAATTCTGACTTTAAAACCCGCAATTGCAAGTTTATATCACGCAATTCTGACTTAATTTCTCACAATCGCGAGTTTATATCTCACAATTCTCACTTTATAACTCGTAATTTTGAGTTTATATCTCATAATTCTAAGAAAAAAGTCAGAATTATGAGATGTAAACTAGCAATTACCTTTTTTATTTTTAATTCAGTGGTGGAAACGGGCTTCCATTGGAAAACATATTTTCCCTGTTTTAAAAAAAAAAAAAAAAAAAAAAAATTTTACATCTCACAATTCTGCTTTTTTTATCAAATTGCATTTTTTTTCTCTCTAAACATTATGGTTATATTTTGCAATATTGACTTTATATCAAGCAATTATGAGATATAAACCTGCAAAGTCATGGAAATCAAAATTTTGAGATAAGTCGCAATTACGCTTTATTTTAATTTTTTTTTTATTCCATGATGAAAACATATGGAACATACGGAAGCCTTTTTCTGTCACTAAAAATAATGTAAATGTAACTTTCTTTTTTCTCAAATTGCAAGTTTTTTATCTTGCAATTCTGTCTTTTTTTCTTTCTCAAAATTGTGGTTATATTCCGCAATTCTGACTTTATATCAAGCAATTCTGAGATATAAACCAGCAATGCTGAGGAAACAAATTCAGTATTTTTTTCTATGAATTGGATTTATAACTTGCAATTATAAGTTTATATCTCACAATTCTAAGAAAATAATTCAGAATTGTGAGATAGAAATGTACATTTGTGAGGAAAAAAGTAAAAATTGTAGGATATAAAAAAAAAAGAAAAAAGTCAGAACTGTAAGATACAGGGTTGCAATTACTGTACTTTTCTTTTTTTTTTTTTAAATTCAGGGGCAGAAATGGGCTTCCCTAAAAATAACTTCCATAGGAACATAATCAGCTGGATTTTTACACTGTTTGCCTCTTCAAATCACACGTAATGATGCTAAGCTGCTGAGGACGGTTGACAGGGTGTTGCTATGTAGTTGCTAAGGTGTTCTGATTGGGTTTTTAGCAGGTTGGTCTGATGTTGTGGAGGTGTTCGGTGGGGTCGCTTGCTGGTCCCAGTCTAAAGAGTCTCTGTGATCTTCTGGTCTGGTTCCTGGATATGGCTGAGGTTCCTCCTTCAGTGTCAGTATATGGGATTGTTGCAAGTATATTGCTGGGATTTTTTCACCTGTTGTTTTGTTTGCAAGTGAAAATCATAAGTGTGATCACTTACAGTAACAACACGCTTTGTCACTTGTCTTAGCAAACGATTTCAAATCTAATTACCAAAACTTGGCTAAACTTGGCTAAACGTAAACTTTAATTTCAGTTTCAGTGCACCGCTAAAGCTCTATTCGCTCCTCAGTGTCGTCCTCTGTGACTGGAGTCAGTGGGTCTGATTCTTGCCCAGGGCCTCATCTATTGCTTCCTGCTAACGGTGAAGTCTTTGTGTGTCTGTGTGTCTTTATCCTGAGCCTGTGGCAAACTCTGCATCTCAAATGAGCCTCGCACACATAACCTGCAAACAGAGCCATGATGGAGCAGGGTGAAGGGTTACGGCACAGCATGGTCTCCTTTTTCCCGTCCCGTACCCTTATAATGACAGCCACAAACATCAGCTCCCTCCTCCTGTGCACCGCTCCTCAGACAAACACGCTTCACACTTCCTCTGGACGGCAGAGGACTCTTTCACTTGCATAAAATGCGTTTACTGTTTTAGTAAATAGACTATTTATTGCTGTAAACTGATTGCAAACATAAACTTTGGAAATGTAACTTCAATACACTGTTAAAAAAAACTGGTAATGCTGTACAATAAGGTTCCATTAATTAATGATAGTTAATGCATTAACTAATATTAACAATGAGCAATACTAGCTCGGGTCCATTAAATAATATGAATAGATACAACTTTTGCTTTTAATAATGTATTAGTAAATGTTGAAATTAACAATAATTAAGATTAATAAATGCTTTAGGAGTATTTGTCATAGTTAGTTTATGTCAACGAATGTAGTTAACATTAACAAATGGAACCTTATTTTAAAGTGCAACCAGAAAAATACATTTCTTGGTTCATTATGAAATTATTATTCATAGTAGTGCACATTCTTGGTGTGAAATATCTGTCTACAAATAATCAATCCCATAAAGTTAATCAAAGAATGAAAATTCTGTCATTGTTTACTGGCTTTCATTTCAAAATATCTAAGAAAGTAAGTCATACAGGTTTACAATGACATGAGGGTGAGTAAATGATGACAGAATTTCTTCTTCTTTTTTTTTTTTTTTTTTTGGATGAGCTAATTTTTTCTTTGTAATGCACACTAGAAATATTTGGAGCTGACACATATACTATATTGTCCCCTCATCATAGCAGGTGGTTTGACATCTAGTTAACGGGGCGGGTCAGTATTCACAGGAGACTGTGGCTGTCACACATTAATTGACTCAGGTGCGGAGATTGTGCCCGAACACAATCCTGTCACATTAATTACCAGATTCATGCATCTGTTTGTCAAATCCGCTTCAGATGCGTCACACAAACAGCTTATTGTACACTGAAACGAACAGTAACCTAAAACAAAAACAAACAAACAAAAAAAGCTTTAACTGAAGTCTAACTCTAACTGAAACACATTTTTCAGTAATGTTTCTCAAAATATTTTTCAAAATACAAAAGCTTTTCCAGTAATGAGCCATGTGACAAAATACATTGCAGGTTTTTATGTCACATTATATACTGCTAAGATTTGTATACAAAACTATGTTAGAATGCAAAACAATGTGTTTACTTATTGTATCATAACTGTATGCTTTTTGCTGAATTATACATGCAGCAATGAACATACAAAAACAATATAGCATTCTAATGTATTTTATTGTTACGCATTGCACAATGCTTTACATATTACAATTTATATCCTAATAGTAATCAGATAATAATCAGATAGTACTCAGTATACCATTTGTACTGTACATTATGCATTAAGACTAGTATTCAGTTCTCAATATTTCTTAAGTAGCACTAGGCTGTCCTCTTCATTTTTGCAAGCTGATTTTTTTTGGACAACTGATATAAATGAAGCCGTTCAAAAAGTGCTTCAGACGATGTTTTGATTCCTTGTGCAGCATTTTATATAGCAAAGTCACAGTTTTCATTATACATGTATACATTTTTTTGTTTATTAGGGGCAGACAAAAGTACGAAATTGCTTACAACTCCTAAACTGTCCGTCACAGGCTCAAGTGTCTTGTGTTGTTGGAATCCTTGCATTTTTTGAAAAACCTACTTTTGCGAACTAGTCCTAGGTTTTTTGCCTGATTGGAACCAAACCAGTGCAGAAAGATTTTCTGGAGAGTGAATATCAATAAATAGCAAAAAAAAAAAAAAAAAGTTTCAACTTTCAACTCACCATGGCAAAGGGGCACCATAATGTTTGGAAAGGGCAGGACCACTTTTAGTAAAATGCCTGTAACTCCTGAACGGAATGAGATATCTTCGTCAAACTCAGAACACCTATATAAAATCACGGAGATTGGCCACTCGGTGGAGCTATAAGAGGGGGAAAAATAACAAAAAATGGCGGAACCATTCGTCCTATCAACATAAAAATCGGTGTGCACGGTCTTGGTCCAAAGTGCCACTAGTGTCTATTAGCACATCTGCGTATCTCAAAAAACATGGCCGCCATTGACCAACGACATTTGAGCATCCGCTAGACATGGTAACGGAGAAACAGTCTATGAGAAACTTGAAAGAAATCGGCCACTGGGGGACAATATCACGTTTTTCAAGGGCGTGCATTGCGCCTTTTTTGCACTTACATGCGATATTCATATCATATGACAGAACTGCTTTGCCTCTAGAATCACTGCTGTCGATCAGATTGTTTGTTAAATAATTGAGAAGATGTCAAAAACCTACGTTTGCAAACTAGTCCTAGGCTTCCTAGACTTTCTAGGTCAGTAATTATCCCCATAAAAGGGTTGAAATATACCCTTTGGGAAGCGAAACTATAATCGGTTCGTTTAGAAAAGGCCTGTCCGAATTTACCCAAAGTCCTATAAAGCCTAAAGGAAATCTCAATACTTCAAAAACGTGATGAGAACATGAGACAGGTGATTCTAAACAAGTATGCAAAGTATTAAGAAGATCTAATTACCTGTAGTTGCAAAAAAAAAAAAAAGGCTTGCTACATAATGTTTTTATTCATATGTGCTTAACGCCTAAAGCACTTGAACCCCGATAATCGCTGCTTGCAGCTATATATTAAATATTTATCTGTTGAAAACAGGCACCTTAATTGAGAAAATCCTCATCGTTTTGTATGCGACACGTTCTTTTCTGATTATTTTATCATATGTTTTAAAAGATTGTTGGCTCTTTACTAGCTTCAGCATGCTGTATGTAGTGACTGTGTTAGTAGCTTGTAACTACTTTTTCAAAAGGGTAACATGTCTGTGGTTTACTCACTGCTTGATATCAAACAAGGGTTCTGTCAGCCTCTTTTGTCGCCCCATGAGTTTAATCCCCTGTGATGGTTTCATTTCCAGTATCCCAGCAGGGAAGCCCTTCACAATGAGCCGGTCAGCGTCAGTGTGTTTTGGGAAGTGACCGTTACGGTGACACATCACTATGTTTGTTGAATGACACTTTGATTTTGCTGCCCAAAGGAGATCCTTCTGTAGTCCTTCATTAATCATCAGGCAGGGCTCAGAATCGGCCTCACCGGCAGCGTGCGATCTGTCCGCTGAGGTGCTAATTATATACTGGAGGAGCCATTGTGTGTTATTTGATTTGAAGCAGGAACGGTGGGGGAGGAGAACATGTCTGTAGGATTAATCCACTTTAGGGCTCTCTGGGTATTTAAACACAGGGGACCCGTGATCAAATTTGGCCACATCTGCAACCCATTTGGCATTACGCTGATTCATCTGCTGCTCTCTGAACATACAAGCCACATGTGAGGCTTAGATCTGAGCTGAATTATTACTCATTTCACTGCTTTTATCATGCACAATATATACACATATGTATGTGAACTGCAGAGTATGTTTTTAAAATACACACATTTGGGGGAAATCTACAAGTATGTATGTTTTTAGATTGGTCATGAAGGTAATTTTGTAAGCTCACTGGACTGGCATTGCCATGGGAATGAAAAACGTAAATACAGTCAACTCCCGTAATGTTATCGTATGATTGACACACTGTGGGTAACCGATATGGGAGGACGATTTGATTTTCCCTGTGAGTGAACAGGCCTGGATCAGGTGTCTCTGTCAGATTGGGTATATAATGGCAGTACAGCACTGCCAAATGTGAATCCATTTGCATTGGATATTCATCTGTATATCAGTAAGAAATATATGGATGGTTATATCATGGAACTACCATTTAAGAATCATTTTAAGTGTGATTTAAGTGCAGATTCAAACGAACAGGCAATATATAAATTAAAATGGTAAATGATAATTACCGTAGAAAACAATATGTAATAATAATGTATATATTATTGCATATAATATATAATGACATGTAATAATATAAATAAAATATGCAGAGTAAGAGAGGTAATCAGACACTATACACTGCTGTTTACAAGTTTGCAATTGATAAGTCTCTTTTGCTCATCAAGGCTGCATTTACTTGGTCAAAAAATGCAGTAAAAACAGTAATATTATAAAACATAAGGGGAGACATTGCAGACAAAAACACTGTTTTTTCACACACCTGTCAAGTTTGAAATTTTGGGCATTTTGGTTTTTAAACTAGTGGAAAGAAAACATCCAAAATACACTGTTAAGTGTTTCTTTTATAGCACTTTATCTATTTGCGTCAATTGATTTCAATTACAATACGTATTTTTAAAGGCCGTTTTCTCAAAATGATTTTTTTTCTACTACGCTGAGCCCTAAATCTCCACTTCAGCAGCACTTACACACACCAAACGTTACACTTTTATTCCTGTCTGTATCCTGAAACTTTTTACAGAGGGATTTGTTTATATATAATTTATTTGATTATATACATGTTATTCCCCCCAAATTGTGAAAATATATTGTTTTCTATCTGTTTTAAGTATTTTCTGAATTATGGAGTGACAAAAATGAAATAATCCAAATTTTCTCTGTAAAAACTTTTGACTCCAAAATGAAAAAATAAAAAATACAAATAAAAAAAAAAATAAATAAACAAGAATTTTGAAACTGACTTTATCTAGTGTTTAGATTTTTGTACTAGAAATGTATGCAAATTAGCACATATTTCTCTAAATAATGCCTCATTTGCATATTTAAACCTAACATTTCAGAAAACTTGTAGTACAAAAAACTGTTTGCAATTATCAATGTAATCAATCAACTGGGTAAATAAGGAGAGAACTATTAGTTAATATTTTTTTACCCTATTCCCCTGCAGTGTTTTGCCTTAAAACAGCTGTTTTCTACGTGAATATCTGTTAAAATATAATTTATTGCTGTGATCAAAGCTGAATTTTCAGCATCATTCAGTCTCAAGTCTGACAGCATTTATTAGAAATAGAAATATTTTGCACAGTATTATAAATAGTGTGACATGATGTATGATATGCTTAGAATATAAAACAAGTTGTGCAGTCATGAACGTGCAGAAAATATTGTTTCGTCACACCATAAAAATAATAAGATATTGAGATAAATAATAAGACAATTGACATTTTATCATTTTAACATTGTGAGTTTGTATCTCGCAGTTGCAATTCTGGCGTTCTATCTCACAATTTTCACAATATATTTATATGATTTGCTACCCAAATCTGATCTGGAGTTAAAATTCTTGCCATGTGAAATCAAATACATGACAAAAACAGGATTTCAGAGGTGGTCTGTTTTAGCACCATAACTCATGTCCCGTCTCTGTTTAAGAGCCTGGTCAGGTTAAATAACTTGACCTCATGGGTTCACAGCACTGAATTCCCTTTCCCAGGACAGTCAGGGTGACAGGCATTGTTGCTCCTCTTTTTTTCCCGGTCTCCTCCTTTTGTCTGTTTTATTTTGCTGGCTGTCTCAGGAGGGGGATGGGCCGGGGTTAATAATTGAAGTGCTGTGGTTAGTGTAGTGGCCGTGTCGTCCCCTCTTCTGAAGTCCCTACTGAATTAGAGGTACACATTCATCATCATAAAGTGGATGTGTGCACTCTGCCGCTCTCTTATGAGCTTTCATCTTTATTCTGCTCTCTTCCTCATTGCACTTCCCTGTTTTCTGGGCGCTGCCCCTCACTTCAGTCTGGTGGGTGTGTCCTGCTGCTAATGTGGGTGGTGTCCTCTCTGATGACCCACACCTCACCGTCACCCCGGCTCATTACGCTCAAGGTCAAGACTCACATTCTTACACGCACTGTATTCTGTGATCATTTGCACTGCCTAGAGACAGGAAATGGAGCAAGACAATAACACATTTACACCTACAGGAGGAACCATACTCAGAGCTGGAACACCTGCAGACACCGGCAGCACAAATCTCTGCTCTGTCTAGCCTTATCTTACGAAAGCTGGGTTGTGCCACAGGATTAAAAATTTAACTCACAATTCTGAGAAGAATAGTTGGAATTGTGAGATTTAAAAAAAAAAAAAAAAAAAAAAAAGTAGAACTGCAAAATGTAAACTTAGCATTCAGAGAAAGTCAGAATGATGAGATATAATCTCATAATTGTGTGATGTAAACTCAGAATATAGGGAAAAGTCAGAAATATAAGATGCAAACTCAGAAGTCTGACTTTTTCCATACAATTTTGAGTTTACATCTTGCAAATCTGAGTTTATGTTTTCTATTTCTGGCTCACAATTTTATATTACAAGTTTATATCTCATAGTTTAGAAGTGAAAATCTGGAAGTGCAAGAAACCTGTTTTTTCTTTTCTTTTCATATGACCCAAATATAATCAAGGAAGACCATTATAAGTGTGCAACGGGAGAGTGGAAACATTCTTCCTTGTTTTTTCTATAGAACAGATTATGATAAATAAAAATAAACAATTTAAAGTAAATAAACAAATAAAAATGGATTTTAAGAATTTTATTTATATATTATTACTTTTTCATTAATGTTTTAAATAAGCTTTATAATTTTTATAATTTCAGTTTTTGTTTTAATTTTATTTTAATTTGAGTAATTTAGTTTAGTAATTTCGTTGTATGTGTTTGTTATTTTTATTATTATAATTATTATTTTTAAATAGTTCTATTTAGCTTTATTTTTGTATTTCACTTTTGGTTTTAAATTTCAGTAAACATATTTTATTTCATTTAGTTGCCAAGGCAAAATGTTGTATGTTTTCATCTAAATTTTTTTCTTTTTCAATCGTATTTTTAAAAGGTTTAGTTTTGTTTAATAGTAGCAAAACTTTAATCAATCTTATTTTGTAAGGTAGAAAGCTATTTTCTGTGTATGTGCGAGATATCTGATTCGTTAGCCGCTATATTTTACTAACTAGAAAAATAATAAAGTGCAATAGTAAATACTAAAACTATTTGTTATAATTCCTACAATACATTAAAATAATATGATTAGACACACATTTTTTTGCAATATCAAGGAGCATAAAAAGCAATTTATTGACAGGTTCAATGTTGCACATTCAAGTTACAAATGGCACTTGACATTTCTGAATCAGCTGGTGTTTTGGTGGTTTTAGTGGCTGTATGAAAGTCAGTTCTTCTTAAGTGTGTCCTAACAAAGGAACCACAGGTGTCAGTACCAGACTGCCATTTTGAAAAGTATATGCATTTATCATTTCAATCCTAAAAAAGTGCTTTTGTAAAATGCATCAAAGGCAAGCCTATTTTGTATTTACTTTTTTGGTTTAATGCCACCAGAGTTGCTATTTTGTATCTAGTGCAATGACATCATGCATTTTGAAGTGTGCTTCAAATATGTTTTGGGGCCACTGTATGTAAATTGGCATAGCGGCATCACAAGGACTTCCACTTCTCTCCCATATGTTAGTGACCTGTCCTATTGAGCAACCGAGTGTTTCTTGTGTGAGATGAAGGATAAGTAGCAGTGCAGGTGTTGGGTAGAGTCTTTTGTGCGGTAAAAGAATGGGGGAATTGTGTGTTTGTTACACACCTGAGTCTCGTCCCCCTCCCCCGTCCCCCTTCATGCACCTGCTATATACACCTGTCCTTACTCTCCCTCTCGTCCCCCATGGGAACCAATCAGAGAGATTATTTGAGATCTGACACCTACAGACATAGAACCGTCTATTCTCAAGCAGCAATGGAGCAGAAAAGACTCCAAAAGTGGAGGCGCAGCATCACGCACCTCCCATGAAACTCAGGCAGACGCGGCCGAGTCCCCTGCTCTATTGGTTTCTCTACTGTTCTTTGTTTGTTTGGCAATTTCGAGACCTAAAGTGACTTGAAAGTAATCAGAGATGTCTTACAGTAATTAGTCGTCTTTGTAGCTGTGGCGGGGGCTTTGAATAGCGATGGGGGTTTTGTGTGCGGGACGGTTGGCTCCTTTTGTAGCCCGCCTCGGTCTGCCCCGCACGGGAGGGAAAAACGAGAGCGAGGGCTGGAGGCAGCTGTCACTTAACATGTGAATGTTCGGGAGCAGCCTGGGGGTCTTTAGAAAGCTTTTTATCCTCCTCGTTTTCATTAGAAGCAGAGTTTGTGAGCCAAAAGAGGAGCTGGGGGAGGGGCTAACTCTGGGAGGGAAAGAGGGAGGTGAAGGGACTGCTCCTCTGTCTAAATGTCTGGCACTAGAGTTCACACAACAGGCTGTCGACTTACGGACCTGTCTCAACTCTACCAAAACCACCGGACGGGGATTACCCGCTATCCTGGACCTTGAAGCGCAGCATACAGGACTTTCTGGGCAGCCGAACATCCCGTCGGTTGCCTCAGCAAGGAATTCCTCTATGGGACTGTGCACAACAAAGGCAAGAGAGAGAGAATACCGCTGACGGGAGGGGGCAGCCGGAGGGAAAGAGGGACATTGTTTGCTTGTGGCTGTGGGCGACGGAAAAGCATGGGTCATCTTGCATAAAGTGTGTGTGTGTGTTTAAACCGGGATTTGTGAGTAAGTGAGGTCCTGTTTGAGCAAGTGAATGTGAAGGTTTCGCATGTTTATACGTCTGGAAAGGAAGGCCTCTCAAAGGATGCTGAGAGAAGACAGGTTTTTTGTTCTCCTGTTTGAATGATGACGGAGGAACTTGTGGAATTGTTCGGTGAGCCGTTTGTCCTCCTCTATGCACGGGGGTAAGTATGCACCACCGAGACCCCAACCGCCACAACCGCCACCTCTTTCTGAGCTCATTCAAACTTTCTCACTGAAACCAGCAGCTGCTTTGGATGCGGGGAGACAGTGATGCTATCACAACCACTTGAATTTCACTAAAGAGGATTGTTGCACAAATTTGGTGCGGGTAGAAACAGCTTGCGGGGATTTGGATGTAATTAGTTCATTTGCTGCTGTGTGTGACTGCATTCACTGTACTGTGAGTATGTGTTTTTTTCGAATCAGTACATTCATGTGCTAAATACAATTTAATTGATTATACTTCCTCTCAGTTTTTTATTAGTAGCAACTTTTAGAACTGAATCAGCTTTTAGATTCTATATAAACATGTTGACTAATGTACATCAGTTCAGCTAAAATGTAGTCTATTAATTATGCCTTATTATGGGGTTTATTCATGTTATGCATTTATGCATTCACTTAACACCAGACACTCTTAGGTTTCTTAATTAGAGAAACCATTATCATGATCACTGCACAAACTCACCTACACAGAGAGCGTTGGTTTATGACTATTAGAAAATCCATAAAAAGACACAAGTACATCCCTAGAGAGCCACCACTCTCGCTGCTCCATATACGAGTTAATCCACCAGCAGAACGTGGCATGACACCAGTATACACCGTCTGTCTGCCATATTGAGGTCAGATTAGGAAAGGGTATTGTCATGGTGCTCTCTGACAGTACCCACACCCTTTGCTATGATAGGCAGAGTGGAGCATCTCTGCCGCCTCTATTTGTCTGACCATCATTCATTAGAATATAGCAGAAGAATCTTTCCGTTTGAGTCAATTGTTGTAAGCGATGAGACTATATTAATCATGCTTTATGGATTGTTGATGCACAAAGCTGTCCATCACAGGGGTTAATCTAGCTCGCTGGGGGCCAGTCTGTGACATGCCTCATAAATCAATATCAAGAGGCTACGCAGGGTGGTCTTAAATGTGAGAATACATTAGAGTTGGGTTAAAAGGACGGACGGCTGGTTCAGATAAGCCTTGATAAACATGCAAAGGAGAATCAATCTGTATCATTTATCTCCAGCTTCAGACAATTACATTAATTTGGTCAGGCATTGAACTGGTCGCTGTTGTGTTTTGGAGGTTGGTGCATGAGGATGTTAGTGTGCTACTACAACAAGGTTTCTTAATTAGTTAACCAGCAAGATTTAAAACAGAAATGCCAGAAAAACCTTGCAGGTTGATCAACATCATCATAGTTTTACACCAGCTTGAGCAGCACCAAACCAACCAGAAATCCAGAAATCTTTTGACCAGGGAAATAGCTCATTTAGATGTTCATATGCAGACAGCATCACCTCTGATGAAATGCTCAGCACTGAGGTGTAAAATGTTGTGTCACCTCTAAATCCTGGAACCTGCCATTGTAGGTGATATAATGCTTGCAGATCTTTATATTCAAATGGCTATAGTGACATTGACTGTTTCAACTTTGTAACCTCCTTCCCATCCTCCTTGTGTAATCCATCAAGGCTTTAGGCTGTGCATGAGATGGATGGAATCAGTTAATATAATTAAACTTGATTTGAGGAAGAGCATTTGTCAATAGTGATACTGTTCAGATTGATTATATAGATTTTATGGCTTTATATGCTCACTTTATGGAAACCGAATAAAGAAAAATCCATATTTTTGACATTCACCAGTATACCTGATCTAGTGTTTCAAATGAGTCTTTTAAATAAAACAATTTCATAGAGATCTTAGTAATAGTTTAGCTCAATCAAGCTAGCGCCCAGAGCATCAAACTCATCATTACAGTATTTCCTGTCACGTGTTAGCAATGTCAATTCACACATTATACAAGCTAATCCACCCTGCTAGAATGTGGGCTGCTACCAAGTCTTCTGCTCCAGTGATCTAGAAACACTGAGTCTGTCTGCTGTCTGGAGCCAGATCCCTCAGCACCCACCATTAGCATGCAGTGAACCACAATGACCTGGACTGACCCAGATCACCTGTGCAATTAACATGCACGCTTATCTGGATTCAACAGAGCTTTGTATTACCTGCACAAACAAAAACGTCATCCCAAAGGTCAACATGTCATTGCATTCTTTAAGATAAGTGGTTTGCAAATTTGTTGGCTTTTCTGTGTTTATCTAGAAGAAAGAAAAATCAAAAATTAGATTTGTTTAATTGACCTTTATTAGATTTTTCTCTTCTTTCTCGAAAAAGACCAGCAATCTCATTTCCTGACATTAGATGTGCAGACATTTAAAGTATGACAAAGTATCAACAGTCAGAGATTTGATTTTTATAGCGCTATACTCTTAATGTATGTTTTCCGTTTTTTATTTTTTACTTTTAGACTTAAATAGGTATTACAGTAATGAGAGTCCAAAATTGTTTTAGCTCCGGTGTCTCCTTTGTGTTATTTTTTTTTTAAAGAATTTTAGGAGACAATCTGAGACAAAATTGATAAATTAAATACAGTCTAACATTTCTAAGTCTCCTGAGCTATAAATAAACAACCTTTGGGCAATTAAATTGTCTTAGTATTCTTAAATGTATAGGCAAATTCACTACACAAGTGTGTCACTTTTGTATATTCATATACCACCTGCAATCTTCTATGAGCACTAAAACAGCACTGTTGAAAGATGAAGATTTGCATGATTTTCAACTACATACATTTGTCTTTAGTTGAAAAAAGTGTTTTTGCAACTTACAATCTGCATGTGTCTACGTGTCATCGCTGTCCTGCTCTTCAGGCATGTGGTCTGTGTTTCCCAGTAAACCATGAACACGTGCACTAAAAAAAACACTGTTCATTCTTTTGTGGCAAAGAAATGAAGCAGCATTTCCATGCCTGTCATATTTGATCAGGAGCTAAATGGTTTCCCAGGGCCATCCCGGGGATAGTCTTGGCAGAGGACAGTAGCTGTGGCTGCCAGGAGGAACCGTGGGTATCCTGGAGGAGACTGCCCTCATAAACAGGCTTGTCACTTGCATTTGTATGGCTAGTACTAGAAATTCTGTGTTCATGTTGTAGTTCTCCTGCAGTAATCTGGCCCCTCTTGGTCAGGACAGAGGCTCAGTCAAGTGTTACCGTCTCCGTCGTGTAAATAATGGTGGTGGTGTTTGTTGGCACGAAAGACTATCCTTTGTAGGATAGCAAGAAATCTAATTGAGATTTAAACTTAGTGGTCTTTGTGAGAGCTGGATGAATCTCTTTTGAAGACTGCAGTGGAAACTGGAAACTAATAAACCCTTCATTGGAAGGGTATAGGTGTTACTGTTACTGTATAAAAAGAGTATCTCCTCACTTTGACCTTCCTTGTGTTGTAGGTAGTTTAGATGACGCCTGTATGTATGGCACAGGGACCCGATTAACCCGTGGATTGAAGAATCATGGGTAACCTCATTAGCAGACCTAGCTGTTTGGGACAAAAGTCCAAACAAGTTAAGTCAGATGAGAACGTCTTGAAAGAGTGCTACCAGCAACGGAGAGAATGGCCACTCCCAGAGCCTCCTAAAGAAGAAACAAGGAAAGAGGATGTGGAAGAGGTACTACGACAAACTCCAACACCGGACAAGCAGAGGAGTTCCCCTGCCCCTACTGTCACCACTACCAGCACTCTGGACAATGCCTGGCGAAGCACTCCATCCCCAGTAAAAACGCCACGAAATGGGTCTTTGCCCAGAAAGTGTAATATTCCAGAGTATAGACGATCCCCCCTGAGTCAGTATGGATCTGTGGACAGGAGAGCCAGCCTGCAGAGAAGGGATTCTGGAAGCCCCTGGTCCTGGAAGCCTCTGAACACTCGAGAGGTTACTGAAGTCACAGAGGTGACAGAGACAATTGTGACAGAGATTGTGGAGGTGACAGAGTATCCTCCTGCGGGGAAAGGAGGTGACCCTATTGTTACCAGAACTGTTAGAGTCCTTACTGGAGCTGCTGAGGAACTTGCAGAGGTTATTCAATTTATTTTTAATTTTAAGCTTCTTCATCGAGAACCTAACATGTTTGTCTTTATTTCTATTTTTTATACCATCATTTATCATTTTCATTTAAATGATTTTGGAGTCAATGCATCAACAATGTGTCACCAATTTGTTCATTTTGCAATTTAATTAACTGTTCTGATTCACAGCTGCAGAGTGATGGTCAGTCAAGTTCAGACCAGGATTCAAGTCTAGATCAGTGGAAGGTACATTTCAATAATCCTTTCTTAAATTGTACTTTTTAAATTTAAAAACAGTGATTTTTGTTGAATTGTTAGCATATTGTCTGGTCTTATGTTAAGGATGGCAGAAGTGTTTTGGCTCTGAAAGATGAGTTCAGGGATCCGTTGAAATTCCAGCAAAATCTGGAAACCCTGCTGACGTGGGTCTGTGAGATTGAGGAGCTGACAGCCAATCAAAAACCACCATCCTCAGAGTTTAAAGTGGTGAAAGCCCAAATGCAAGAACAGAAGGTATGTTACAAACTCTGTTAGTCTGTCTATATATATAAAAAAACAATACATTAATATATACGTATACAGAAACAAATTATAAAAAGACTACCCTGTTTTGAAAGCTTTGCCACGCAATTTCTCAAACTTCTTGAATTTTAAAGCATGGGTAAGGTCATGCACATAATGAGCCTCTGAATGCCTTTGTATGATATGGGAATCGGTGGGGCAAAGTAATTTACCTTTTTGAGATAGCAATCTTTGCTAGCTTATTGAGTAAGGTGAAACTTACCTGAATACCCACAATGCTTCTATGACACATGATACAAGTGTTTGGCTTAAGTGCCACAAACACAGAACAAGGTGGATCATAAACCTGGTAAATTCTCAGAAGTGGTAATACCTCTATGAATCAAATGTGTGTTTGCTTCCTCATTCAAAGCGTCTTCAAAAGACTGAAAAGAAGGTTGTTCTACAAAAGTGCAATAGGAAGGTAATTCTGTAAGCTTCCTCAGTAGCCTGTAGGCCTACAGAGATGAACAGATTTATGTAAAACACTTCGAAAGGAGGTGCAATAGTGGCCTAGTTAAATATCGTTTAAACCTAAAATTTGCCAAAGGGCACATGGGAGGTGTTCATGACCACCTTATACCACAGGTCATCATTCCTGCTCCTGGGGACCGACTGTGCTGCAGAGTTTAGTTACAACCCTAATCAAACACACCTGTACCAACTAATTAAAGTCTTCAGGATCAAATAAAAAAAATACAAGCCATGTGTGCTAAAGCAATTTGGAAATAAAAGTTGAACAGTGGCTCCCCAGGAGCATGGTTGAAGGGTTGACCAAGGAGCAGGGTTGAGCTAGGCCAGGGGTCAGCAAGTTCGGTTCTAGAGAGCCGCAGTTCTGCAGAGTTTAGCTCCAGCCCGGAAAAAAACCTTACCTGCCTATAGCCTTAATAACCTTGAAGACATCGATTAGCTTGTCCAGGTATGTTTGATTAGGGTTGGAGCTGAACTCTGCAGGACTGAAACTCTGTAGGCTCTCTAGGACCAAACTTGCCTACCCCTGGCCTAGGCCTTACACCAGGTATGGGCAAACTTAATCTTGGCAGGCCGGTGTCCTGCAGAGTTTAGCTCCAACCCTGATAAAACTCACCTGTCTGTAGCCTTCTAGTAATCCTAAAGACGTTGATTAGCTTGTTCAGGTGTGTTTGATCAGGGTTGGAGCTAAACTTTGCAGGACAGTCGGTCCCAGGAGCAGGGTTAAAGGATTGAGATGCACTTCCTTGCAAGCCCTTGCCCTTGGTGGAAGCATAATAAATAGTTTCTTCTTCTGCAGCTCTTACAGCGCCTCCTAGAGGACAGGAGGCCCAGTATGGAGACTATGATGCAGGAGGGTCCACACTTGGCAGAGGGGCTTCAGGGAAATGACGGTGAAAAGACCAAAGTGCAGCTTGCACAGCTCAAACTCAAGTGGGAGGCTCTACTTCAGGGTGCTAACAGCAGGTCAGTCTGGTCCCAGAAAGACCAACATAGATGGGGCTGTCTGACTTACATATAAAATAACCAACACAACTTTTTTACATGATGCTTTGGGTGAGCAAATCTGATGCTAGTGATGGAATGTTATTTGATTTGATAGACACAGGATTCTGGAGGACATTCTGCCGAGAGCTCAGCTATTCCAGGAGAGGACAGACAGACTTCAGCAATGGCTTATATCTGTGGATCAGGACTTAGCTGAGCTCCGCTCTGCAGAGAGAGGGATGCTGCATCTGCAAGAAGCCACAGGACAGGCCAAGGTTAGCAAAGAATTAGAAAATATTTTGTTTTTCAATTTAGAAATTTGCATACTACAAGATTTTAATGTGGAAGAAAACAGAATTTCTCCATCTCCTTTCAGGCAGTGATGGAAGAGATAAAAGCTAAGAGTTTCGACTTGGGGAAACTCCAACAATGTGCTCATGAGCTCATGGAAAAGATTTCAGGTGGTGTTTCCTCCTATTTTATGTCACTGAATACACTCAACCTTGCACAATACCAGTAAGAACTTGTTTCAAACAAATTTCAATCTTTCATATGCTAATCTAAAGAGGAAGAAACCCAACTGGTGCAGGAGCGGGTGGACAGTCTGCGTATCCGGTACTCAGTGATGAGTCTGGGTAGTGCTGATATCCTGCAGAGGCTGGAACAGGCTTTGGAGGCATCTAGTCGATGTACCTCCAGTCAGGAAGACCTACACCTATGGCTTGGTCGAATCGAGAGAGAGCTGCTGGTTCCTGCTGCCCAGAGCCAGACTGGGGATGCAGTCTTGTGTTCTTCTGAGAGGCAGAAGGTAAGAGAGAGGGGGATAAATGCTTTGTGTTTGGTTAAGCCATGTCATAATGTAATATCATTCTGAACCACTGTGGCCAGTGCAGAGCAGAATTCTGCGGAGCAGAATTTAGGCATTTAGGTTGCTTGAAATGTACTGTAAGTCATTTTGGACAAAGCAGCTGCTAAAGGCCTACTTACCTATCAACCTGTTTGCATTTAATCAGCTGGAACAAGCAGTTGAGAAAGAGTTGGCTTGGTTTAGAGACATGTCACTGGCACTGGAGGAGCTCAGAGCCATTCATTTGAACCCAGACATCATTGCATCCCAGCTCAATGAGCAGAAAGTGAGTTTTTGCACATTCACAAACATTTTCTCTCTGCATAGACTAGAAATGCTGTAAAATTCTTCAAAATGATGTTCTGCAGATACTTGCTGTAGAGATTCTGCAGCACAAGTTTAACATTGAGAAAATGGTGAAGATTTTGGAACTACTGCAGACGTACACAGAGGATGGGGAGACACTGAGACTCCAGGTAAGCAACTGTTCATTCGTAATACCTTAATACCTTTTTAAATATTTAGACATAAGAACTTTGACAAGAACCAACATAATCCTAATGTCTTTTGTCTCAATAGTCTTCCATAGACACCTTACAGGAGCAGTGTCAGGTCACTACTTCCACTAATTCCCATGTCGTGCTTCAACTGGAGCATGCACAGTCGCTCTTGTCTCAGTTCTCAGAGGGCTATGCTGAGGTGTTACCATGGTTACAGGAAACCAAAGCCCTTATTGGCCAGTTTACCCTGAACACCATCAGCTACGAGGCCTTCCGAGAACAACAGGACCTTTTACAGGTACTAAACAATCTGCTTCTTCAAAGCAAAGTGTTAACAGATGCATTTGCTATAGTTCAAGTTCAAGTTCAAACACATTGGACTCCACATTGGTTTGGCCATTTCGGTAAATGTATAATTGTTGTGCATGTGCATGTGCATATGCAGTATACATTATTCTCTTAAGGTTTCAATAGCCATCTCACATACATAGGAAAACTATTTTATCTTGTAATGAAATCATTACACTAGTTTCAGATAATGAAATATAAACATCAGGGTTTGATCATGTTGCTCCATAACTTCCAAACAGGGCATCAGGGAGTCCATAGCAGAGCATAAGCCGCTGATAGCACGGCTGATCATGCTGGCCCAGCGTCTATCAGACCTGAATGCAACTCAGGGAGAAGACTTCTGCCAGAAAGCTAGGGACACTGAGGAGCAGCACCTGGCCATCAGAGACAGGGTTCGAGAAGCTGCTGGAGTACTGGAGGAGTCTCTGCCCCGCTATACACAGGTGACACACATGTAGATTTGATGCTGATTCCTGGTGCATATGATGAAATATTTTATTTGTCCTACAGAAATCAACTGTAGACGTAGTTTGAATACTGTGAAAGTCAGATGTGTTGGCCTACATTACTGTGAGAGAAGTCACACGGGAAAGTGTGGGATTTTAGCTAAAGTTACTTGCGTTTGGCATCCGCACTGATACTAAGTTGTTCTTTTGGGCCACAGCATGTTCTTTGGATAAAAATGAGGCAAATACACTGAATAATCACTTTGTGATAAGTTTTAGCTTAGGCTAGTTGGCAGTCTGCCACCCTTACAAAGAGAGAAAGAGATAAATTAATGAGGTGAGCATGACGAAGGAGTTAGGAGGTGTTGGGAGGAGAACACCTGCAATAAGATCATTAGCTGAAAACTGTACAAAAGGATGAGCTGAGAGTGAGATGCTCTGATGTTCTGCAGGCATCTCAGCTTTTTGTCTTCTTGCGATGAAGTCTAATTTTGACTTCTGGACAGAGAAGACTTTTCTCCACGACACATACTGGAGGATCTAGAGGTTCTTAAACTTGAATATGCCCCAAAAACTCCATTATATGAGAAGGGGAGAAAAGCTTTCTTAATATCTTCTATCAGTGTATACATTCCCAGGGATACCCAAGAACTCTGTGTTGCTAACGATATGCTCAGCTGAACTAAGTGAATGCCACTTTACAATGACATAACCTGTTTTCAAAAAAGTCATATGTTTTAGGTTGCTAAAGTGGTATTGAAAGACTTTTATGCAGCCACATTTAGCTGCATAAATGCTAGCTCACTCTTGACACTCTGTATGTCCATGTCAGCTAAATGAGAGGATGACACTGATTGGAGAGAGACTGGAGCGTCTGTGTAGTCACCTACAAGCCTCAATGGCTCTTCAAGGCCTCACCCCACGAATTCAGGAGCAGCTACAGGACAACAAGCACACACTGTCTGAGCTCTCCAAAATGGATCTGGACCTCAGCAGTGTGAGGACACAGGCTCAGGAGCTCCTGACCAACACAGGGGCCCTTGGGGACAGTTCCATTGGCACAGGTACCTCAAGCATGAATCACATACATCTTCTTGCACAGACAGCATTACATGATACAGCATCTCATAACCACAGTCTATCGATCACAATCTTGGTAATACCCCTTCCAATTTCAGCTATTCAGGAGCGGGTTTGCAGTCTAACAAGCCGCTGGGAGGAGGCTCAAAGACAAGCTCAGGAGAGGGAGAAGTTTCTTCTCAATCTCCTGGATCTGGCAGTCAGGTTCTGGAATGATGTGAGTGACTTGACAACTGGACTGAATGATGCCCAGCAAGCTGTTCTGGACCTCAACTCTAGTCGATCTGATTCAGAAACTATCCGACAAAGTCTGGAGACCATGCAGGTAGGGTACAAAACTAATACTGTTGTCAATGTTTCCAGTCTGTATGCTGGTCCAGGCTGGCTGGTTTAGTGCTGGTTTAGCTGAAAATGAACCAGAAATGCTGAAAATGCTGGTGAAGCTAGTTTGGCTTTTGCAGCTGTTAGCAGTACATCCCACGTTGGGGACTAGCTTCCAAATCAGAACATATGCTCATTACCTCATTTTAGCCTTTCAAGTAGGGTTGAGGATATTTTCTCATTGCGTCCTGAAAGTTTTGAATCAACACTTTACCTCATACAATTCAAACTCTCTTATCCTGCCTTCTCAGACACTCAGGGAGGACATTGATTCTCTGCAAGGTGACCTGGACACACTGGGAATTCTGGGAATGGAACTCATGTCAGCTTGTGGTGACACAGACAAACCAGAGGTCACCAAATGTTTGGATGAGGTTTGTATTTGAAACTGAAATGAGACTAAACCCCCCAGAAACTGTTGTTCATCATGCAGTCACTTCTTCACGTTTCACTAACCAGCTGGGTTTTTTTTTTTTTTTTTGCAGCTTTACGGCACGTGGAACAATCTCAGTAAGATCTGGACAGAGTGCAACAGTAAGTTAGAAGAATGTTTACGGATGGCTCTCCATTATCAGGACAGCATGCAGGTGAGTTAATCACCAAGAAACAAGTCTCAAGACATTCCTAATGTAGGCTGACTACACATCCTCGTTTTCCCAGATTGGACGTGTCCTGGCCAGGATTTCTAAAATGCTTAAAATGTCCAGGTTTTACCTTTGTTTTCCTGTTGTCGTTCTCTCGACTGTCCTCACAAATTCTGGGTATTGCATTGTTTTGACCATTCTCTGTTGATCCCACCTTCTTTCATCCCACAATTGGTTGATTAAGTACAATGCCTACACACTATTGGTCCAACTATTTTTCAGTCATTACCTTCAGTGAGTATGAAAACAACAGAAAAACAAAGCCAAAACCCAGACATTTTAGGCAATTTAGAAATGGTACATATGGTCACCCTACCTAATGAAGTTTGTACTTACTGAAGAAAACACTGAAACACAATCTGTTCATTACTTTCTCTATTTTATCTGATCTAGTGGTGGTAGGTCTGTCTCTACAGTTGTAGTATTTCAGTATTCATGCCTCCATGTGGTTGTAGTGATGAGTCTTTAACAGACTGGCCAGTTTCCTGCCAACTGGCAGGACCTTTGGATGCCCTTGTGAGAGAGACCAAAGCTAGCCATAGAGAATTTGGATTAAAGCCAGCATATTTCAGTGAATTATTGGTTGCACTGACTTCATGAGACAATGGAAGAAACTGTCAAATTAATATTCAAAATTATAAATATTCACATACTATAGGATGGGTCAAGAGAACACTACAAAAGCACGCTTAAAACTATGACCTTCTCTTGAAGGGACTCTTTGAGTGGCTGAAGTCTGCAGAGCTGAAATCCACCGAGGAGTTCTCAGTGGGATCTGACCTGGGATCAGTTAAAGAGCAGTTATGTGACCTGAAGGTTAGACCACACAAACTTACCTTGAGAACATGGAAATTGTGTCACAAACAAATTTGTGACATTGTGACTTTTCTTCGTACAGGAATTTAAGCGAGAGCTCTATCAGAAGAAGATTGAGATTGAGAGTCTAAACCATCGCTTTGTGTGTCGTCTTTCTCCGGGCACTGAGCGGCCTGGGTCTGTCTCTCCACTGTGTGACTTCCGTCAGCGATGGGACAACCTGGAGTCAGAGACTGTCAGCAGACAGGTAAAATCTCAGCTAAATGGAAAAATATATATTGTTTCATCATAAGGGTACTTCAACGAAAGGTCTGTGTTTTTGAGCAGCACCAGTTGGAGTGTGCACTGCTGGGCTTGGGTCAGTTCCAGAACACTCTTGATGAATTGCACGCCTGGCTTTCCCACACAGCTGACCTGCTGCAGGCCTCTCAGCCAATCAGCATCGACCTGCAAACCTGTGAGATAGAGCTAGCCAAACACAAGGTACCAACACAAACTCTAAGATGTCTGCATGTTTTTAAATAGACATTCCTGTCAATGCTGTCTCCTGACTTTTGCAGTGATTTATGCTCAGTTTAGTATGAAATGCTGGTGTACTGCTTACTAAATGCTGCATAGTATCTGCTGCATCTACTGTGTATGTAAGGAACATTCTCAGACCTTCAGGAAACATCCTGACAAGGTTCTCTCAAAGTTATCTGTTCTTTAATTATATTCTCAAAACATTAGTACAAAACTATGTATATATCTACGTATAAAAGTTCATCTTTTGCTGATACTGACACATTACTGTCCAAAAACATAGACGTAATCCTATCCCTATCCCTGCCCCTAAACTTAAACCTACCCATAATTAATCCCTAAAATCAGAGTGAATTGATAGCTGAATAATAAGGGTGCAAAAGCATGCAATCCTGGTTGCCTAAAACTGACATTTCCTGTAAAAATTTTCCTGTAAATCAATTCTGATTGGTTGATTGGAATCAACAAGGATGTTGATCCAGGAACATGTTGTACTTGGTGAAATCACATTCACCCCTGCCACTGCTTATTGCATCCTACACAGTCTTTACACTGTCTATACTGTATACTGGCTACTACTTTTAAACACAAGTTTTTGTTGCGTGCATTTAGGTTCTGCGGAATGACGTGATGTCCCATGTGCACACGGTAGACTCTCTGAACCAGGCCGGCAGAAACCTGATGGAGTCTGGGGCGGGAGACGTTTCACATGTCCTGCAGACTCGTCTGGAACAGCTGAATGAACGCTGGGAATTTGTGCGCTGTGAGACAGAACGCAGACAGCTAGAGCTGGAAAATAACCTCAGTCAGGTGACCAATGACACCAGCAAATAAACCAGATTACAGAATTTATGACAACAGAATGTTTGTTTTTAGTTAGTTTCAGTCCCATTGTGCTCATAAGTTTACATTTTCTTTTTCTCAAAAAAAAGTTTCTTAACCCATGCGTTTGCTGAAAATCCTTCACCCAATTTGGTGCTTCCATTAAAAAATGACTATAGACTTTAAAAAACGGTCTGCTCACCTTATGCTATATTATTACCAAATCTTGGATTCTACTTTTCTTTAAGGGTTTGTATTTCTTTTTGGAACTGATTGATTGTAGGCCTCATTGATCTGAGTTTATGCTCTTCTGGTTTTGAGTAAGAAAGGCATTATTTGTGGATAATTTTGGGAATGTTCTTTTAAAAACTAAGGAGCATTAGCTTAGTTCCAAAATGAAATACAAAACCTGTACTAAGTGAAACAAAAACATGAACACAACATGAAGGTTAACAGTGTATATATATATATATATATATATATATATAATATGTGTAAATGTCAAGAACATTTATATTTCTTTTATTTTATGACACATTTAAATGAAACTGGAGATCTGCTCTGACAACCAATTTAAATCAATAATTTAATCAGTGAGTTATTGACTCCAGAACAGCTGTAATCAGATCAGTCAAATTAATGAATGAATCATTCGATGTGATTTGTAAACCAATTCAGAAGGTTATCTTACTCTTTGTATTTTCATGTCAATATGGTACAAGATTACCCTATTTAAATCAATGTGATAAACGAGTTAGGTCAAAAGTAATCTAAAAGTAATCTGATTACATTACCTAAAATGTGTAATGTAATGGATTACTTTACCTACTACAATTTTTGTCATGTAATTTGGAATCAGTAACAGATTACAGTCATTATATTATTATATAAATATTTAATTTAATTTTTGTAGATAATTCATCGATTTGCAGCATATTTTAAACTCAGCCCTTCTAACTGGATTTCAGGTTCAGGATGTAACCATGGAGATCCAGGATCTCCTGCAGTGGCTGGAACACACCGACCTGAGGCTGTCGTCCAGTAAGACAGTGTGGGGAATGCCTGACTCTGCCAACGAGAGACTCAATGCTCATTTGGTAATGATGACTCTGATTCTGCATGCTGAACATTTAGAGTCTTAACCCTGCAATCTGTGTTTATAAAACATGATCCTGCACTGAAGTCTGACTGGTTTCTGTATGGTGTGCTGCAGGAGTTGTGTAATGAGATGGACTCTAAAATGCACGCCTACACAAATGTCCGCAACGCCATCCACAGAATGCTGGAAGGCAGTGAAGTGGCCCGGGGCTCCAGTACAGAGCACAGTTTATGCATACTGGAGCAGAAGTGGAGCACTGTCTATGCTAAAATGCAAGAAAGAAAGGTGATGAAAGCATATTCTGCATAAATATAGCCACCTACAACTATAGGCGTTGTACAACAATGTAGTGTTGAGTTTTGAGAGTTGGATTTCCTTGAATTAAAAAGGATTTTATACATATTATTTATAAAATATAAAGGTAAAACTTTAGTTTGGGGACCAGTTCTTACTAGTAACTAGTTGCTTATTAGCATGCATATTACTAGCATACTGGGTGTTTATTAGTACTTACAAAGCACATATTAATGCTGTATTTTGCATGACCATATTTTAGATCCCTTAATCTTTAAACCCCATACCTAAACTTAACAACTACCTTACTAACTATTAATAAGCAGCAAATTAGGAGCTGATTGAAGCAAAATCATAGTCAATGAGGTTGTAACGAAGTGAACGAGACGAGAGGCGAGCGGATCCATATGCAAGCTTTTATTTAAAACGCGAGACAAAGACATGGTCGTACAGGCTGGGTCGAGACGGGAGCAGACAGGAATATCAAAGGCAGTGGGAGAGAGTAATCCAATAAACGTGAGCAATAGTCCAAAAGGCAGGCGGCTAGACAGTCCAA